>ML438889.1:0-65493 GCA_005239525.1 Nicotiana knightiana
TGCCCAGAGTCGATCCCACAGGGAATTGACGTATCAAGCAGGCTGTTAAAATACTACTCAGCTTTCACCTGATGTTATTTAAACTACTAATACTAAAGATTAAAACTAAAGTTTAACTACGCTAAGGTATAAACAATGGTAATAAAAATCTAAGGTTATGGTTTCCCCCGCTGGTGAACTTACTTCTCGGATACTTCGTATAGCTTGATTANAATTATGATAATTTACTAGACGCACTCTCTCAAGTTACGCTAGCTAGATTGCATTACAGTTCACTTAGATTGCACCCGAAGTATCGTTATCTCTAATCCAACCTCTAAACCCTCGGTTATGACTTTCGTCTATACTCTGGGAGTGGTGTTGTTCAAACAATTACCTAAATATGCACTCTCTCTCAAGTAGATACATAATAAATAGGCACAGCTAATTGAGGGCCCTTCAATCAACTACAACAAGAACGTAGTTGAACAAATAGAGTTTAATCAACCAATCAAAGCTATATTAATATCACAATAAGTTTATTCCCCAACGGGTTCTACCAAAAATTAGTTAAACATAGTCAAAAGAATCAAATCTAAAATAACTTGCATAATTAAACTACAAAGTAAAGAAGAAAATATGTACAAATTGATGTTTTGCCTTTGATCCACTCTAATCTCGAATCTCTNCGTCAAAACTCGGATTTGGCCGAACTGGGCAGCCCCTGGCATTTGGACCCAAACGCCAGGCTAGGGCTGGCGTTTTAGCCCAAACGCCTGGCTAACGCCAGCGTAGGGCTGGCGTTTCATCCCTAATGCCTGGCTAACGCCAGGTAGGGTCAGGGTGTTTGGCTCTGTCGCCCGCTATCGCCCGGGTGTCTCCTTTCGCGTATCTTTCGACGTATTTGCATCTCTTTAGCTCCATTTCCATCTCCACATCACCTACACATGAAATAAACTCCATTAAGCACATAACAAGTGTATTTTTATCATTAATGCGCATAAAATGTAAGGTATATCACATGTTAAACTATGCAATTTAGTTCGCATCACCTGCTGAAATAGTATGCGACAACGGGAAGCAATTTATTAGCAGCAAGGTGACAAAGTTCGTCGAAGAACACAAAATAAAGAGGATCTTATCAACTCCATATCACCAAAGCGCAAACGGCCAGGCCGAATCCACAAACAAAACTATTATCCAAAACTTGAAGAAAAGGTTGAGTGATGCTAAGCAGAAATGGAGAGAAGTGTTGCCCGAGATACTGTGGGCATATCGAACGACGTCAAAATCCAGCACAGGAGCAACTCTGTTCTCTTTGGTTTATGGTTCCGAAACATTGATTCCAGTCGAGGTCAGGGAACCTAGCATCAGGTTTCACCACGCAACCGAGGAGCCAAACCAAGAGGCTATGAACACTAGTCTCGAACTATTGGGTGAAAAATGAGAAGCTGTGGTTTTTCGAATGGCTGCACAAAAGCAAAGGATCGAGAGGTATTATAACAGGAGGGCCAACCTTCGCCACTTTGGAGTCGGGGACTTAGTTTTAAGGAAAGTCACCCCCAATACTTGAGACCTGAATAAAGGGAAGCTAGGCCCAAATTAGGAAGGACCATATCGAGTCATTGCAGTCATTGGAAAGGAATCTTACAAACTTAGCACGATGGAAGGAGAGCAATTTCCAAACAATTGGAATGTATCACTGCTCAAACGATATGATTTCTAAGGTATGATCTTCTCCTTTTTCCATTTGTATTCGAGACTAACTCATTGCAGGTGTTCGATCGAAGACGTCAAGACACCCTTCTACTCGAAGACCTTAGGTTTTAAAGCATGCGTTGCACTCTTTTTTCCTTAGATTGGGTTTATCCCAAATGGGTTTTTACAGCAAGGTTTTTAACGCGGCAACAACTATATGCTACCTAAGGGGAATTCAATAGTATCCAAGGCTTCTTTTCAATAAACCTCGAATACTGGGGGGCATCACCCTTGGGGACTGGACTACCATTTCGAGGAAAATACTTCACGCCTAAGAGGGTCCCGATAGAAAAACTTTATAATGGGCCAAACGGTCAAAGGAACCGTGTCCATATAGAATAACCAAGCCCCGATGGCAAAACATGTATGCATGTATGAGTTATTTAAAGAAACAACCTTTCTATTAAACACTTTGTATCTTGAAGAAATTTGCTACTATATGAGCTCCATACTTATGATTCTATATGAGAAAAGACTCAAGAGCCGAAACACAAGTACACCTCGACTACTCGGGTACTGTCATCGACACTCAACACGTTCGAATTATATAAACTCGAACTCGTAAAACCTCAAAGAGGCATCCCTCGACGTAAAGGCCAAGGCCATCACACTCGGGGACTAAGATTTCGAACAAGTTCGAAATACTATCGGGAAACAAGTCCAAAAGAAATGCCCGAAGGCTACGTCCATATTAAAGACTACGGTCATATGAAAAGGCTACGGCCGAAATAATGCGGCTCGGAGACGTCCGACTTCCGATATGCACTAAAGGACTTCAAATAATTTAAAAACCCAGTTAAATAAAGGCTACCCTCAGCAAAATAATCAAAGGGCTTCGATAAAATCAGCCCTCGAGAAAACCTCAAGAGGTATCAAAACTACTTATACACGAACTTGTGCTAAGTCATTAGAAACAAAAGGGGTCCAATTGACACTAAACCCTCGAAAAAACCTAATGGGTGAAAGATGCGTGCAAAAGGAACAAACATGAAAATTTTCACTAAGTCTTTTTAGCCAAAAAAGGGAATTAAAACAGCCATCTCTTAGAGGCCACAACGGCCCGACTTAAAAGAGCCTAAGGGCCGATACGCTAAGGGTTCGAGACTTTGTTCCCACTCCATCCAAACCTAAGGTTTCGATTACCCGAGCCTAAACAAACATTTTTATGGCCCGAAGACCTGTCATCATTCGACCCTAAAGGTATATATCTCAAAGGTTTAAACCTTATTCGAACCCAACCACGGTAACTTCAAAGAAACAATTCAAGGCGGAATCTTGAATACACCGTTCGAAGAATGAAACTTTTGTAAAAGTTGTAAAGTAAGAAAAATTGAGAAGGCATTCAAGGAAATTTCTTGTTTTATATACATTCAAAAAAAGTAACATGTACAAGGGTTCAGCAAAAATGAAAATACAAAAGGAAGTTCCTATCTACACCAAGGGAGCATCCCCCCCTTCGGGGACAACTTCTCCTCCTGGAACTACTTCTCCCTCGGGGGCAGCCTTTTCATCAGGAGTGGTCTCTTATTCGGACCCCTCTTCATTTTCGGACCCGCCTTTTCCGCCTTCGACATCATCATCATCATCATCATCGGAGATAAGGAATAGTCCATCGGCTTCATCCTCCTTTTCTTGGGCTATATCCTCAGTGAGATCGAAGCCCCTAACGTGAACCTCCTCGAGAGTCTCCCTCCGAGATCAGCAACTGGCATAGTCGTCGCTTCGCTTTTTTTGATGAGCAACTTCTCTCAGCTCCATTTGAGCAGCTTCGGTGTCCCTCAAATATACGGCAACAGTTATATCACCCATAATCTGAGTCTTCTTGGCCTCGGCCCTGCCTTCAACAACTTCGGCTTCGACCTTGGCATGTTTATCCTCGAGCTCAGCAATCTTTTCAACATGGGACGAACTGCACTCTTTGGCATTTCGAAGCTGAGTCTCGATAGCTGCTAGTTTGGTCAATGTAGACTCCCTCCCCATAGCAAGGAGGTCCATATTTTCTTTCCATTGGTTGCACTCGGCATTGACCCAGTCAACCTTACCTCGAAGCTGCCCCAACATCTCTACCTTCTGTTGCAGCTGAGACATCGAAGTATTAGCTTCCATAGTTGGGAGGAGAAGGCCATACTCTTTCAAAATGTTAGTTACCTGCTTGTCCAGCTCGGCCTCGTATTCTCGAGCCCTGGTGAACTCCACCCCAAGGTCTTTGAGATCCTCCTCCTTTTTATCACAAAGGATCCTCAGGGCATTCCTTTCACCCAATGATTTGTTCAGCTCGGCCTCACATTGGCTCAGCTCGGCCTTAAACTTGGTAAAAGCCTACAAATAAAAGGAATGATCAGTCAAAACAAGGAAGGAAATTGCAACATTGAGTAAATTGAAAAATTAAGAGTTGAGGCTTACCTTAGAGATGAGACGTTGGGCCTCTTCGATGATCGAGGATGCATCTATAAGATCGGCATCATCGACCCCAGTGAAACAACCCTGGAAAGGATCATCCTCACTAGGGGCTCCGCCTAACTCAGGTGTTCTCAAGGCCCGAGCATCCCTTATATCTTCCTCAGAGTAAGCCGACAACGACAGAGAATGACCTATTGTCATGGCCCTAGGCAAGTCGCCCGAGGCGCTCTGTTCATTAATGGGGATATCGGAATTTGTTTTCTTTGGTGTGCTCATCGAAGGCCGAGGAATAACTGTAACCTCGGGTTATTTCAGAGCTTTTTCTTTTCCTTCCTTCGAGGTTTCCTATCCTCGAGGCAGGGTCTCCAGCTCGGAGGGTTTAATGGCCTCGACCAACTTTTTGGTTCGGGCCACCAGCGCCGAATCCTCGACCTCGTCGTTTTCATCATCCATGGACTGGGGGACCGAGTCTATGTCCACATGAATTTCTTCCTACGTCACCGAGCATGGCCCGCTTCATCTTAAGGGTCTTCGGGCTTCGAAGCCGTTTTTCTCTTATTGTCCTTATTCGACTTTGGAATCGAGGACTCCATCTTCTCCCTGGAGGGGCCGACCTTTTTTCAGAGAAATATCCAATGCCTGCATAAATAAAAACTAAGTATCAGAAAGGAAGTGTTTCATATAAAGAAGGAAATATAAAAGATTTTATCATGGTGTTTGGCTTCCCACTTGACCTTCGACAAGTCATGCCACTTGCGTTTGTCATACGAGAAGGTGGCGACTAGCTTCCAGACCCACTCCTCGAGGTCGGGGATCATATGGGGCATCCAAAGGACCGCCGCCAATAAAGGAAAAGAACATTATGCAAGGTATAGTGAAAATGCAGAAAATTCCTAAGGAAACGGGCTCCACTTACGATGGAAGTTCCACTTTTAGGGGAACGACAGTTGCTCCCTAGGGATAATATCACTGGTCCTCACTCGAATAAACCGGCTCATCAAGCCTCGATCTTTGTCCTCATTGTTGCTGGCAAAGAAAGGTTTGGTCGACTGGCGTTGGAGCTTAATCAACCCTTGAAAATGTTGAGGCCGGTATAAATGGATGAGGTGGCTGGGGGTGAATTCGAGCCCCTCGGCCTTGCTGGTGAAGTATCGAAGCATTATCACTATCCTCCAGAAAGATGAGTGGATTTGGCCGAGGGTAACTTGGTACATCTTGCAAAAATTGATCACGATTGGATCGAGGGGGCCCAACGTGAAGAGGTAAGTGTACACACTTAAAAACCCCTCCACGTGGGTAGTAATTTCCTCTTCACGGGTGGGGACCTGTACCACGACCCCATCCCCCTAGCCACAGTCCTTTCTCACAGCTTCGAGGTCGGGACAGATGTACCTCAAAGCATGTTCACATCGGCCGGGACATCGGGAGGATTTTTGATGGAGAAGTCTTTCTTTAAGGGACAACCACCGGGAACGATATCGTTGAGGGCTGATGCCTTACCGCGGACCGGATGGGAAGAAGAGGAGGAAGTTCCCTCTTTTTGAGGGACAATTTACAGGTTTTAGCCATTGATTCCGGTTGAAAGAAGCGGAAGGAAATGAGATTTGATAACTTTTAGCGTTAAAGGGGCGGAAGAACTGGTGGCGGAAGAGAAGGAGATAGAGAAAAGAAGAGTTAAGAGGAGTTGCGAAAAGGGAAGTAAAAGTTCTTAATGAGAGCAGGAACCCTGTATTTATAGAAGAGCGGTGACGTTTCGCTGGTACTAGTGGCCGACCACCACTGTCAAAAATTTAATGTTTTGGGGAAACGTACCGATGCGACGTTTCAGTCACTTCGAATGCTTACGTCACAAGGGTGATGTCATTATCAGGTACTCCGAAAACTCGAGGCTCAAAACATTTCTTATCATTTTATTCTAAGAAATGCGGGGACTATCTGTATATGGTCGAAATCAGGTACACCTGATTTCCTAGGTTCGAGGAGTTGCCCTGAGCCCGAGTTCGAAATGGATCAAGCAAGCTCAGTAGATCGAGCTCGAGCCTGATGACGGAGTGCGAGGCTCCAGGATCAAAGCGCACAATATCGGGGTCGAGTATAGCCTACCTCGAGATAATGCCGTTATGGATTTGTAACAGAATGGGCAAGATTTCCGCAATGGTACAAAAATCAAGGCGTAAATTCCGGAACGGATTTGTACGAATTCGTACTAGGCGGTTAGACAGCTGTACAAATTAGATTCCTTTCTAGAAATGGAAATGTACTTTATTTAGCGCTCCCCTATTATATAAAGGGGGGCCCATTCGTTTGTAAAGATTATCAATCATTGGCAAAGAATATACATTCTTATTTTTGTGATTATCTCTTATAAGAATTGTCCTTTAGCTTTATCCTTCTTATATTTTACTGTTCATCTTGGTATCCCTCGAGGTCATTGAAGCTCGAGGTCGAGGCACTCATACACTGGTTTGATTTATCTTATTTACTTAACTCACACACGTATCTTCTTGTTTATCGATTAGTATTGGATTAAATCACATATCTTTTAGACCTCAACATAAATTTAATTGTTACTCAGATTTTAGGGTAAACATAACTAACTGATCAGAGAAAATAGTCAATTCAATTCTTTTTGTAACTTCATCATATAAGTAAACTTATTTTGTAAGCTGATAAATAACTTTTGAAAGAAAACTCTAAAAGTGTATTTCTTGTTAAAAAAATCTAATTTAAGAGGAGATAAAGAGATTATCACTACGATCTTATCATTTCACTTATTTATATCAAGCACGTGCTAATAAATCAAAAATAAAGAAGACAATTGAATAACTAAGGTAAGGTAAGTGGGGGCAAAGCGAGAGATCATAATAAAGCATTTGACGATTTATGCAGGACATGATTTCTTCTTTTAAGCTTGCTAAATAGAATTAATATTCATCAATTTTAGGATATTACATCTTTTCTTGTAATATTTGTAATAACTCATACACGTTGGTTAATATGAATTTCAAATATTTAAAAGTTATGTATTCATGAATATAAGATACACGATAAAACGTGCATTTCGAAACTATTTAGTATAAATATTGGATGCAGATAAATTTACACCTATTATATACTATATATATCGTAACGAGAAGATTTATATGAAATAAGTGGACCAATAACTTTTTGTATTATGAAAACTTGTGTAGTGAATGGATTATACCTAATATACCAACATTATAGTAAGAGAATAATTTGAGAGTGGGATAAGAACAATAATTTTGTCGTGTATTTTGGATTTGATTAAGGATATTGAATTCGGAAGGGCAAAATATACCCTTGTATTATGAGAAAAGGTTTAAATATATCTTTCGTTATACTTTGTGTCTAAATATATCACACTCGTAATACTATTGATTCAAATATACCAGTCTTCTATTAAGTTTGTCCAACGTGGATATCCAATCCTATGTGGCACTGACATATGATCAGGTGGATGCCACGTGTCATGCCATCCCAGCACTCCTAACCATTTTAATCCTCCCTTATTTTGTTTTCCACCACTAAAATTTCCTTCGCCTCCACCACCATTGCCTTACCGCCAACATGAACAATATTATATTCAAAGTTTAGTCTTCTATATGTATACGGTAGAAATCGAGGTTATCTGATTTCACCATTTGATTGAGGTTGGAATGTTGCATTGAAGAGCTGAGACGACGAGTCTGAAATCGAAGCCTCTTTCTAGATCGGGGTTTATATCAATCAAGTCCAGAAGAGACAGACTTCGAGTAATATCGGGATAGCTTTATAATGGAAAAGGCGAGATATCAGTGTGCTAGGGAGAAGTTCTCGGTCTAGGACAAGAGGATAGAGGAACTCGAGGTTGAACTTGTTAAGGCCCAAACTGAGGCCGAAAAGGCAAAGGTCCAGGCTGACAAGTCAGTAGCTATATGCCTGGTTGATGTCAAAGCTACTCAAACTAAGCTAAGGGAGGCTACCGATCGAGCTGAATGGACTGTTGAGTTGGCTAAATGCTAATCTCGGAGAGAGACCCTCGAGGAGATTCATGCCCGAGGCTTCGACCTTTCTGAAGAGATAGCTGAAGCAAAGATGCTCGAAGCTGATGCTAGGATATTGGCCTCCTCCGATGATTAGGATGACGATGAAGGAAGCAAAAACAGGTCCGATAGAGGTGAGGGGCCCGAGGAGGAATCTGCCTCCGAGGAAGAAGTTTCCCCCGAGCATAGTTAGGACTTTGTACCTTTTTCCTCTTTTTTGTGTAAGACATTTGTCGGTCTTTTGTACACACTTTTGTTCAAGTATATATATATATAAAGATATTTCCCTTTTGAATTCTTTCTCAATTTTTGTCTTGTGATAACTTCAAACTTGCTTTGTGCCTTGTGAAATTTTAGCATACTTTATAATTTGTTCGAGACTTTGAATTTGGGCAATTCGACCGAAGTCATACTAATACTGCTTTCATAGTCGAGTTCGAGTAAAACTCGAACTCGAAGTAATAGAAACCTTAGGTTTGCATTGACTTAACTCGAAGTAATAGAATCCTTAGGTTTGCATTGAGTGAGAATAGATTCTCGAACTGTATTCGAGTGAGTTTTTACTCGAGCTCGAAGTAGTGAAACCCTTAGGTTTGAATTGAGTGAGAACGTATTCTCGAACTCTAAGATGTAGGCCCTTAGGCTCTTTGAATTGGGCCAATATGGCCTTAAAAGAATGGATTTTTCCACTTTTTCGGCTTAAAGACTTTATATGAATTTTGTTATGCCTTGGTAAAAAATATTTTTACCCATTGGGTTTTTTTAGGGTTTAAAATTGATCGAAACCCCCTTTTACTTTTTATGCCTTAGCATAAAATTGTATTTAAATGATTCGATACCTCTTAAGGTTTTTCGGGGGCTGATATTATCGAAGAATTTTGATTATTTTATGGAGGGTAGCCTTTTTTAAGCGGTTTTTCAAAGAATTCAAAGGCCTATTTTTATTGCGCGATTCAGACCTCTCCGAGCCGCGTTAGTTTGGCTGTAGCCTTTGGGTATGTCTTGGGCTTATATTCCCAATTAACACTTCGAACTTGTTCAAAGTGCTAGTCCCAGAGAATGGTGGCCTTGGCCTATAAATCGAGGGTGGACTCTTTGAGGTCTTATGGTTTTGAAGTCAGATAGTTCGAACATGTTGATTTTTTACGGTAGTCCCCGAGTATGGGGTTGATCGTTCGAGGTGTAGTTGTATTTGGACCTTGAGCCAGTTTTCACAAGAAGTTGTAAGTATGGAGCTTGTAAAATATAAATTTTCATTAAGGCGCACGATATCTGGTAAGGAAAAGTACTTCTTTGAATAGTTCATACATGCGTACATGTTTTTCCGTTAGGGCTAGAATAATCTATATGGACACGGTTCATCGACCGTTTGGCCCATTACAAAAATTTCCTATCGAGATCCCTTCAATGTGAAGTATTTTCCCTTGAAAACATAACATCCAAGGGTGATGCCCCCCAGTATTCGAGGTTGATTATTAAGAGACCTCGGATATTCTAAGTCAGCACGAACAACGGTTGCCTCGTTAAAAACCTTGCCGGAAAAACCCATTTGGGATAAAAATTGGTCGGAGGGAAAAAGAGTGCAACGCGTGCTTTAAAGTCCTAATATCTTCCTGCTTGATGAGAACTTCGATAACTTCGCTCGAACACCTGAAAATAAGTTAGTGTAAAATGAAAATGAAAAAGGAGAAGGTCATACCTTAACAATAATATCGCTTGAGGAGTAAGATGTTCCAATTATTTGGTAGTTGCTCACCGTTTATCGTTCCTAGCTTGTAGGATCCCTTTCCGACAATATCGAGGACTTGATATGGTCCTTTCCAATTCGGGCCTAGTTTTCCTTCGTTAGGGTCTTGAGTGTTGAGGGTGACTTTTCTCAGAACCATGTCCCCGATTCTAAAGTAGCGAAGGTTTGTCCTTCGACTATAATACCTTTCGATGTGTTGTTTTTGCGCGGCCATTCGAACGAGGCAGCTTCTCATTTTTCATCTAACAGTTCGAGGCTAGTATTCATAGCCTCGTGATTTGATTCTTCCATTGTGTATCGAAATCTGGCGCTGGGTTCCCTGGCTTCGACTGGAATCAAGGCTTCGGAGCCATGTACTAAGGAGAAAGGTGTTTCCCCCGTACCGCACTTCGACGTTGTTCGATATGCCCAAAGGACTTTGGGTAGAATTTCTCTCCATTTTCCCTTGGCGTCATTCAACCTTTTCTTCAGATTCTGAATGATGGTCTTGTTCGTCGATTCGGCCTGCCCGTTTTCGCTTGGATGATACGGTGTCGATAAGATCCTTTTTATTTTTTGCTCTTTGAGAAACTTTGTTACCTTGCTGCCAATGAATTGCTTTCCGTTGTCGCATGTAATTTTGGCAGGTATCCCGAATTGGCATTTGATGTGATCCGAGATGAAGTCTATAACTTCTTTTTCTCTGACTTTATCGAAGGCCTGTGCTTCAACCCATTTAGAAAAATAGTCAGTCATAAATAAAATGAATTTAGCTTTACCTGGGGTGATGGCAGAGGGCCAACGATATGCATCCCCCATTTCATAAATGGCCATGGCGACAGGACCGAATGAAGTTGTTCTCCGGGCTAGTGGATCATTGGTGCATACCTTTGACCCTTATCACATTTTTGAACGAATTCTTTAGTGTCCTTATCCATACCATCCCAATAGTATCCTGCTATAATGATTTTGTGAACTAGTGATTCGGCACCAGATTGGTTTCCACAAGTGCCTTCGTGAACTTCTCGTAGGACATAATCGGTGTCCCTTGGTCCCAAGCATACTACTAACGGTCCGTCGAATGTCCTCCTGTACAATGTTCCATCCTCAACCAATGTGAATTGAGCAACTTTTGTTCGTAGAGCCCTCAATTCTTTAGGGTCTGATAGGAGCTTTCCGTTTTTCAAATACTCAATATATTTATTCCTCCAATCCCAGGTTAGGCTTGTGGAGTTTATCTCAGCGTGACCTTCTTCGATTACTGAATTGGAAAGTTGAACGACAGTCCCCGAGCTGATTTCGTCGTCCTCGACTGAGGACCCCGGATTTGCAAGGGCATCGATTCCACTGTTCTGTTCTCGAGGTACATGTTGCAAATTCCATTCTTTAAAACGGTGCAATATCAATTGTAGCTTATCCAAATACCTTTGCATTCTATCCTCTCGAATCACGAAGGTTCTGTTTACTTGGTTTACTACCAGAAGGGAGTTGCACTTGGCTTCGATGACTTTTGCTCCCAAGCTTTTATCGAGTTCGAGACCTGCAATCATGGCCTCGTACTCAGCCTCATTTTTAGTCAACTTAGAATTTTTGATGGATTGCCTAATAGTATTGCCCGTGGGCGGTGTCAAATTGATGCCTAGCCCGGACCCCTTCACATTCGAAGCGCCGTCTGTAAAAAGATCCACACCCCCATGATGTGCCCGATTTCAATAAAATTTCCTTTTTAACTTTGGGTACGAGGGTTGGCGTGAAGTCGGCCACGAAGTCTGCCAAAATTTGAGACTTGATGGTTGTTCGGGGTTGATATTTGATATCGTACCCACTGAGTTCGACGTCCCATTTGGCCAATCGGCCCGACAGTTCGGGCTTATGTAAAACATTACGAAGTGGGTAAGTTGTTAATACATGGGTAACATTGAAACTACGGTTTTAGCTTCCTAGAGGCGCTTATTAGAGCAAGTGCCAATTTTTCTAAGTGTGCATATCTAGCTTCTGCTTCTCCTAAATTTCGACTTACGTAATAAAAAGGATATTGCGTACCTTGTTCTTCTCGAACTAGGACCCCACTTACCGCGATTTCCAAGACTGCTAAGTATAAGTAGAGTTTTTCATCTTCCTTTGGAGTATGAACCAATGGTGGGCTCGAGAGGTATCAGTTCAATTCTTCTAGAGCCTCTTGGCATTCCGGGGTCCAAGCGAAATCGTTCTTCTTTTTGAGTAGTGAGAAGAACCTATGGCTCCGATCTGATGATCTCGAGATGAATTGACCTAAGGCAGCTACCCGTCCTGTCAGCCTTTGTACGACTTTAATGTTGTCCACGATAGTGATGTCTTCGATACCCTTGATTTTATCGGGGTTTATCTCGATCCCCCGATTTGACACCATGAATCCAAGAAACTTGCATGAACCGACCCCGAAAGCACATTTCTCGAGGTTGAGCTTCATGTTGTATTTTCTCAATATCTTGAATGTTTCCTGCAAATGTGTCAAATGGCCCTCTACATGCAGGGACTTAACTAGCATATCATCAATATATACTTCCATTAACTTACTTATTTGTTCTTCGAACATTTTATTCACTAGGCGTTGGTAGGTAGCCCCTATATTTTTTATTCCAAAAGGCATTACGTTATAGCATACGATTTGGTTGTACCTGGAATAGGCATCGAGAAAACTAAGGATCTCGTGGCCGGCCGTGGAGTCGATCATATGATCGATGTTAGGAAGAGGAAAAGAATCTTTAGGGCATGCTTTGTTCAAATCCTTATAATCTACACACATCTTAAGTTTATTCCCCTTTTTAGGGACTACGACTACATTTGTTAACCATTCGGGATACTTTACTTCCCGAATGGATCCTATTTTGAGAAGTTTAGTTACCTCGTCCTTGATGAATGCGTGCTTTACCTCGGACTGGGGCCTTCTCTTTTGTTTCACTGGCCTGAACTTCGGGTCGAGACTCAATCGATGTGTTGTTATCTCTGGTGGGATCCCTGTCACGTCTAAGTGGGACCAAGCAAAATAATCCATGTTATCAATAAGAAATTTAATAAGTTTTTTCCTGAGTTCGGGGGTTAACCCCATACCCAGGTATACCTTTCGTTCGGGCAGGTACTCGATCAATATAAGCTGTTCCAACTCTTCGACTGTATATTTGGTTGCATCAAAATCCTCGGGAATGACGAAGGTTTGAGGGATCCAATGGTCGTCTTCTTCTTCTTCCATTCCTTGCTTCTCTGATTCAGTCGAGGCTAGTGGTTGTGGTTGCTATTTGGCCTCTTGTTTTCCTTTGATGTCCAATCCTTTTGACGTGAAAAGTGCCAATATTGGTATCACCTCATCGGCTTCGAACATTTCCTTTGCAGCATGCTGCTCCCCATATACTATTTTCACCTCGTCCGACGTCGGGAATTTCATCATTTGGTAGAGAGTTGAAAGGACTTCCCTAATATTGTGAATCCAGGTCCTCCCAATTAGGGCGTTGTACCTCATGCCGCCCTCGATTACATGGAACTCGGTTTCTTGGTTAGTTCTAGCCACGTTCATCGGTAGGATGATCTCTCCATTAATTGTTTTGCTGGCCACATTGAAACCGTTCAAGACCTGAGCTGCGGGCATGATTTGGTCTTGTAGGCCGAGCTGCTCCATGACCCTTGATCGGATGATATTTGTCGAGCTACCTTGATCCACTAAAACACGCTTAACTTGAAATTTATTTAATAAGTTAGAAATTACCAGAGCGTCGTTGTGAGGTTGATAAATTCCTTGTTCTTCCTTATCGTTGAATGATATGGTGCCTTCTAGCACATAATCTCGGGTCTGGTTTTCCCTAGTAATTGATACCTTAGTACGTTTGAACACGGGTCCTTGTGGAATATCGACCACACTGACGATCATATGGATCACATGCTGCGGCTCTTCCTATTCATTTTTCCTATTGTTGTCCCTTACTCTGAAATGATTCTTGGCTCGATCACTTAAGAACTCTTGAAGGTGACCCTTGTTGAATAGATGGGCTACCTCATCTCTTAATTATCTGCAATCCTCGGTTCTGTGGCCATGTATGCCGTGATACTTACACATCAGGTTGGGGTTTCTTTGGGAATGATCGGTTTGTATGGGCCTAGGCCATCTAGTATCTTTTATTTATCCAATTGCCGATACAATACCTGATGCAATCGACATTAAAGTTATACTCCGACAATCAAGGTGCCTCTGTGGGATCGACATGCTTATCAAAACCACTTTTTCTCATAAGTCCCCGAGAACTCTGTCCTCGATCATTTCTTCGTTCATTTCGGGCAAAATTACGTCCAAGGACCACTGTTCTTGTGATCTGCGATGTATGGTTGGTATCGGTCTTTGTTTGACCGAGGTTCCCTATCGATGCCCCTTTTATTTCTTGTTGCGGACCTAATCAGATATACGTAACCGGAAGGAGCTCCTAATTGGTCATCCTAGACCCCGATCTTCGATTGTGTACATCGGCCCAGTTGACGTGATGCTCTCAAACTTCGTTCATTCAACCCCTGAGTGAAAGCTTGAACGGCCCAATCATCTATGACTAGTGGAAACTCCATGCGTTCCATTTGAAAATGGGACACGAACTCCCTCAGCATTTCATTATCCTTTTGTTTTACTTTGAAAATGTCTGGTTTCCTCGTCGCAACCTTTATGGCCCCGACATGTACCTTTACGAAAGAATCTGCTAACATTGAAAATGATTCGATGGAATTTGGCGGTAGATTGTGGTACCAAATCATTGCTTCCTTCGATAGAGTCTCTCTGAACTTCTTTAATAGAACAAATTAAATCTCGTCATTTTCAAAATCGTTACCTTTGATGGAGCATGTATAGGAGGTGACATGCTCATTGGGATCGGTGGTCCCATTGTACTTAGTTATATCCGGCATGCGAAAATTTTTGGGAATGGGTTTCGGAGCCGCACATGGAGGGTACGAATTCTGTATAAATTTCTTCGAATCCATTCCTTTCAAATTGGCGGTGTCCCCGGTATCTGATCAACTAGGGAGTTGTATGTTTCCACTTTCTTATCATTCGCTTCAATTTTCTTTTCTCCCGACTCAATTCATTTTGTGAGCTCCTCGAGCATTCTCATTATTGCAGGATCAGTCGCCGATTCACTATTATTCGACCTCTTCAGTATTGGCTCGGACGACGGGTGGCTTCCGGTTCGACCCCACTCAAAGTTCTATGTTGATTTTGTAGCTGCACAATAGCGGGTTGTTGAGCCTGTAGAATTTCGAATATTACCTGGAGACTAACTCCTCCATCTCCTCCACCATGCGCACCTTGGCTACTAGATCAGACTTCTCTACGTACACTCCCTTCGGGGTCTGCGCCCAGGTTCACATTCAAAGAAATATGCGAGCTCACGTCGACTGGGTTGGAAATCGGTGCTCCCCCGAGATCAGCGTGTGGCACATTGACCCCTGGAGCAATTACGCTGTCGTTTTCCCCGTGAAATCCGAGGCCATTGTCACCATGTGTGGGTGCGTTTTGTGATTTTGACATGTTTTTAACCTGAAAGAAAAAATACTTGACAAGAACAAGTGTAAAATAATGTGTGTTATCGGAATCAGTATTGAATAATCACTATTATCCTTAGCCCCACAGTGGGCACCAAACTGTTTACCCTACAATTTTGATAATAATTAAACTCATATTGTAGTTTTAAGGATATGTGATTTCACCCAATGCCAATTAATAAACGAGAAGATGAATGACTGAATTAACCTCGACCTCGAATTGACCTATTCTCGAGGTGATAGTATCACAAGAATGATAAAGATAGAACAATTCTGATGAACAGTAAGTAGAGCAATAAGCAAGAAAGAAACGGTTGTGTATATTTTCTCAGTGAGAAATGAATGATGCGTACAAATAAATGAAATTCCTCTTTATATAGTAGAGGAATACTAATTAAGGTATACTTCTAATTACATAAGGAAATCATATAAACAACTAATTAACCGCTATAGATTTGATCCGTTCCGAGATTCACGCCACGATCCTCGACCAATCCCAAAGTTGGACTTCGGCCGATGACAGTTGAGCCAAGGCAGCCTCTTTCTCCGCAGCAAAACGGTCCATGCCCTCTTTCCACTTATGGCAGTCAAATTTAACTTGATCGACCTCTCCTCAAAATAGCTCGATCTTTTAAATTTTTTGCTGCGATTGAGACATCGAAACGTTAGCTTCCACACTTGGATTGAGCCCGTATTTTTTCAAAAGAACAGTTACCTGCTCGTTCATCTTGATTTCCTCCTTACGGCCTTGGCCAAGTTAGCTCGGAGGTCCCTGAGCTCCTCATCCTTCTTCCCACAGAGGAGCTTGAGAGCATTTCTCTCCGCCCAGAGCTTTTGAATATCGGCCTCACACTGGCTCAAGTCGGCCCGAGACTTGGAGAAAGCCTATATGAGAAAAAATAGAAGTTATATAGAAGGAAGGAAAAGTAAAAAAAAATTACAACAACAAAAATTAACACTTACTCGAGATAAAAGGCGTTGGGCCTCTCGAAGAGGGTAGACATATCGTTGAGGTCAGAGGCATGATAGACCCCGGTAAAATAATCCCGAAAGAGATCCTCTTCACTAGGGACTCCGCCTATGTCAGGGGTCCTTATAGCCCGAGCTTCCCTTATGGTCTCCTTGGAGAAAGTCGGTAGAAAAGGCAAGTGACCTGATGTCACTGCCCCGAGCAAATCGCTCGGGGCGCTCTGTTTAGCTATGGGGGTTTCAAGCCAGCCCCCTATGGTATGTTGTTTGGGCGAGTGATGATATTGACCTCGGATGATTCGGGGGCTTTGCCCGAATCTTTCTTCGGAACCTCTTCAGCACGAGGCAGGGTCTCGGCAGCCACCACCGACTTAGGGGAATTGGCGGTCTCGGCGGTCTTTCTTACTCGAATCACTAGCGCGAAGTCATAACCTTCGTCCTCCTCTTCTTCTTCTTCCCTCAACCTTCGAACTGAATCTACAGTAAGAGAAATAATTTTCCTCCTGGTTCTTCGAGCTAGAGCAGTTCTGGGTTTGGGGTCCTCGGATGCCGAGAACCTCTTTCTTTTATTATCTTCCCCCGTTTTCGAAACCGGGGACTTAGCCTCTTCGTTGCTGCTCGGAGGCCTCAAGACCGCGTCTTTGTCCAAGCCTGCAATAAAAGAAACCGAGCAAGAAAAAGAAATGTGACCAATACCTCGGAAATAAGGGAGAGAAACTCACCACGATTCTTTGCCTCCCATTTACCTTTTGCCAAGTCGCGCCAACAATGCTCAGTATAAGAGGAAGTTAAGGCCAACTTCCAAACTCAATCCTCGAGGTCAGGAACCCCTCGAGGCATCCAAGAAGCCGCTGCATGACAAATGAAGATGTTAAATAAAGCAAAATATAGAGACATGGAAACTAATGAGTAAAGTGTTACTTACGCTCCGGGTTCCATTTCTCGGGAAATGGCATTTTCTCCTTCGGGATGAGGTCACAGGTCCTTACCCGAACAAACCAACTTATCCACCCTCGGTCATTGTCCTTGTCGATACTCGGGAACAACACCTTGTTCGCTCGATGTTGCAGTTTGATCAACCGTCTAAATATTCAGGGTCGGTATAACCTGATGAGATGGTCGAGGGTGAACGACAGCCCCTCGATTTTTATGGAGAAGAACAGGGGCATGATCATGATACGCCAGAAGGAAGGATGAACTTGGCCGAGGGTCACTTGGTACCTCTTACAGAAATGTATGATAACTGGATCGAGGGGACCCAACATAAAAGGGTAAGTGTAAACAGTTAGAAACCCTTCCACGTAGGTGCTAATGCTTTCTTCAGGAGAAGGGATCTGTATAACTTTGTCCCCCCAGTTGCAATCCCTTTTAATGTCCTTGAGATATCCCATTGCTATCGAGTAGATATATCTCGATACGTGCTCATATCAGCCAGGGACTGACGTAGGGTTCTCAACTTTGAAGTCGGACTATAGAACATACGGGCCGAGAACATACTCACTAGGGAGCGGTTCCGCCGGTGTTTTAGCACCGGCTGACCGTGAAGAAGAAGAGGAAGCGTTTTCCTTTTGTGGAACAATTTTGGAAGTTTTTGCCATTATATGAGTAGAAGAAAGAGGAAAGTGTTGAGTTTTGGTGGTTTGAAACTAACAGAGATGGCCTAAGGAGTGATGAAAGAGAAGATATTGAGAGAGTTAAAGACTTGGAAGAATTGGTGAAGATGAAAGTAAAAGTTTGATTCAACAAAAGAAGTCATATTTATAGATTTACGCTGACAGTTCGACGGCGCTAGTGGCCGACCGTCCACTAACGCGCATTAATGGTTCAGGGAACTGTACCAACGGAATGTTTCGGTCACTTCCATCGCTTACGTCACGAGGATGACATCAGTATTTATCGAGGTCATAAGAAAATCAAGGCTCAAATCCTTTTTTTTCATTATATTCTAAGAAACGAGGGGACTATCTGTATACGGTAGAAATCGGGGTTACTAGATTTCACCGTTTGATCAAGCCTGGAATGTTGCATTGAAGAGTTGAGACGACGAGTCTGAAATCAAAGCCTCTTTCTAGATCGAGGTTGATATCAATCGAGGCCAGAAGAGACAGACTTCGAGTAATATCAGGATAGTTTTATAACAGAAAATGTGAAATATCCACGATTGGTCGAGGATCGTAGCGTGAATCTCGGAACGGACCAAATCTATAGTGGTTAATCAACTGTTTATATGATTTCCTTCTGTAATTAGAAGTATACCTTAATTAGGATTCCTCTACTATATAAAGAGTAATTTCATTCATTTGTACGCACCATTCATTGCTCACGGAGAAAATATATACAACCGTTTCTTTCTTGCCTATTTCTCTACTTACTGTTCATCAGAATTGTTCTATATTTATCGTTCTGCTACTGTCACCTCGAGAATACGTCAATTCTAGGTCGAGGTTCAGATTGTATACTAGTTTGATTTATTTTATAGTTTGATTCAGTCATTCATCTTCTCGTTTATTAATTGGTATTAAGTGAAATCATATATCCTTAAAATTAAAATGTAAGTTTAATTGTTATCCAAATTTTAGGGTAAATGTTTCTCCACTCATCGCTCGCATTGGATTCAATACAATCCGAAGCTTCTCGAATTTAGGTGAAGTTCTCTTCCTTGAGAAACTAAATTATCTATTTATGTTCTGCTAGAGTGCGTGATATTGGGGTGACTAATTAAAGTATTCTTTTTTTTGCATACTCAGGTACTCAAAGCATTTGCAGATTGGCAGCACTTAGTCTCATACTGTTCAATTTGACTAGCTGAAAATTCAATATTGTCCTTAGTGGATGTTATAGTGGCAATGGTGGTGGGGGAAAAAAATTTAGCGGTGAAAAAATAAATAAAGAGAAGGGGTAAAATGGGTTAGGGGCGTTGAGGTGGCATCCACCTCATCAACTGTGCTATGTAGGGTTGGATATTCATCTTGGACAAATTTAACAGAAGATGAGTATATTTGAACCAATGGTATTGTTGTAGGAGTATAAATGGACCCAAAGTATAACCAGGGATATATTTAAATATTTTCTCATAGTACATAGTTATATTTGACCATTTTCCGTATTAAAATTCCATAATTATTTTTAATAAAATAACACAATTATTCTTAAACTTATTAACAATCTAAACAAGTACATTATTATATTTAGATTTTCAAAGACAAAATCAAATATTCAAGAATTGTAATAACCATTTTTTTGGGGAAATTGCACTATGTCGTATGTTATATATGGTATTATCATTTAATGATGAGTTTTCTTGTATTGCATCATTGTCATTCTAGTGATTCCACGCTGACAAAAAAGTTTTCGGAAAAATGATTAAATTGGAGTGGAAGTGACTATTGTTCGTTAGTAAAGGATAATAAAATCATATTGTATACGATCGGATTTACCCTTTCTTATATGATTAATCAAGATCGGGGCGTGGCGGGCTAAGGTTCCCCATGTCATACCGGACCGTGACACGAAGTTAGATTGCCAAGCTCGTGACTCAGAGACTCGAGATCAAGATCAAGATCAATCAGGATCGAAGACCAAGCGGGATAGAGATTGAGTAAGATCGAGGGAAGCCTGCCGAACCAAATAATGAAAAGCCAAGATATCTGTGATCGGGCGATGATTACGGCATAAATTTCGGCACGTATCAAAAAGAGGCCAGTTAACTAGCCAATCATGTGATCTCTTATTGTATTTAGAGTTGTACCATACGTATAACTCCTCCACTATATAAAGGGGGTTTAATCATTTGTAAAAGGATCAGATAAACACTATTCAAAGCAATATACTACATTTTTCTCTTCAGCTTTCAGTACTTTGTTGCTCAGTTCATATTTTCCAACAGCATACTTGTTTGGTTCGAGGGCGACCTAGCTTGAGGGCTAAAATTACACATCTCATTTGGTTTGCTTTATTTTTATTCACAGTCAATTTCTAATATAAATTTAAATATTTTCTCAGTTTGTCAAGTGAAATCACATATCCTTAAAACCACTTATAAATTCAATTGTTATCTGTTTTTAAGGTAAACACATATATTCTCTTAATTTAAAAAATCAAATAGTTTTAGACATCAATTCTATTTAATCTCGTCTTATTTCGATATTAAACGACCCTTACGATGTTAGTTAGGCCATAATGATTATTTTTAGATATTGTTGGCTTATGCTTTATTTTAATGTTAATTAATAAATTATATTACTAATTTGTAAGGAAAAAAATGCATACCTGTATCCAAAACAACGGAAAGGAAGAAGACGACACAATTTTTCATATATAATAAAGTGTATTAACCTAATTAGCTTCTTTATGTGATATTAAAGAAAGAACCAAGTGGAAGTTTTGTCCCTTACCATGTCTCAATTGTCTGTAACGTTTGTGCTTTGTTTCTTTCCGGTTTCCACGAACCCTTTATTTTTATAGCCTGTTGCACAAATAAATAGTAGTAGTACTGTCTCTATTTATCATCAAAATGAACCTTGCTCAACATTACAGCCACATCAAATGTGGTCCTAGAGAGTAATGAAAGACAAACATTTATTCTTCAATAGGTAAGACACTTGTTTTACAAAATAATATTTTAATGACCAAAAAATCCAATTGTGTTTTGACACGTACTTACCAGGTCAATACAACACTAGAATAATTAATATTGCAATTCAACAATTCAATTGGCCGATCAAGGTAGTCAATGGCCATCAAAACTAATTAATCATGCATACTTCTAATTTATTTGTTTGGGTTGATCTTTTTGTTTTGTAAAACATCTTGATTGTTAGGGTTCCAAAACCCAATCACCACATCAATAATTGATCAAATTTGTACTTCTAATTTTTTTTTTTTTTAATGACGATCTAATAAATTATGCGAGTCTGGTTATGTTGATTTGTCTAACTTCATGAAAGAACCTGATATAACCAGGTCCCTTGTTCTCACTAAAACATACCATGTTGTCTTGCTTTATTCTCAAGGAAAACAGACATGGGAACTGCACAAAAAACAGATAGGATCAAGTCCCTAGGTTGTCGCACAATCCACTCTATAGCTGTTAAAGTTGCTGCACTGTACTTTCAATAGTACAACAACACAACTGCAATTTACTAGAGACCGAAAATGCTCTTCTAACTACTCCCATGATCTCATATACAATACGTTACAAGGATTTGACCTAACACTTGTATATACAATACATACATTCTCTCAAGTATGCAGCCGCCTCTGTTTCCCTCATGTGCATTGCACAACAAAGCAGCTACAAAACAGAGGACCAGATCCTAGCATTGAATATGTCTTGTGTCCTTTACTAATGTTGAATCTTTGTCTTAGGTTATTTATTTGCAATTCCTACACAAGTTTTTAGAAGCATTTAGTAGGACATCATTCAAATCATTAATGCTTTTGGTTGTTGACTAGAGTTAGTTAAGTGTGCAACCTTGTAATAGAGTTATTACAAAGGGCTTACAATAGAGTTATTGTAAGAGGTGAGGGATTAAGAGTTTATGTCATGACCCGAAATTTCTATTGTCGGGACTGTGATGGCTCCTAATGCTGAACCCGCTAGGCAAGCCAACATGAATATTCAAATTTTCATTATTATTAGACGAATACGGGTGAAATACAACATTTTTCATAAATACAAGTGTGAA
Organism: Nicotiana knightiana; assembly: GCA_005239525.1. Lineage (NCBI taxonomy): Eukaryota > Viridiplantae > Streptophyta > Magnoliopsida > Solanales > Solanaceae > Nicotiana > Nicotiana knightiana. The sequence goes on from ML438889.1 coordinate 22,116, forward strand.
AATGAAACAGACTATATATCTATAACTCAATCCGCTGCTTTTACGAAATACCAAAACAACCAAATCCTAGATCTTTGGAGTCACAATATCACTGACTATCTACGAATAATACATGTAATGGTCTAAAAGAAGTAAATACATCTGTTTCTGAATTAACTAGAACAGAAATAAAGAAGTAGAAGGGGACGCCAAGGCCTGCGGACGCTTGCAGGACTACCTCGGTGTCTCTGACTGGACTGAAGGAAGCCTCCTAGCTCTAATGTCCAAAGGGTCCTGTACCGGGATCTGCACAACAAAAGATGTGCAGGTGTAGAATCAGTACAACCGATCCCATGTACTGAGTAAGTGTCGAGCTTAATCTTTGCGAAGTAGTGACGAGGCTAGGACACGACAATCAACACAACCTGTACAATTTAATAATATTCGAAGAAAAATAATAACAACAAGAGTAACCAGTTAAGTACAAGGGAAAAAGGGGAAACATGCTGGGAGAAAACAAATATCGAATAACATAAATAACGAAATAAGACAACAGTTCAATTATCTAAGTAATAGCAGGAAATAACAATCAAAGAGAAAACAGTGCACGGCATCACCGTTCGTACTTTTACTCTCGTCCTCACCAAATAATAATATAAAAGCAAGTGCACGGCATCACCCTTCGTTCTTTTACTCTCATCCTCACCAAATAATAAATATAAACGGCACGACATCACCCTTCATGCTTTTAATATCATAACATGGCACGCCATCACCCTTCGCGCTTTTACACTCTCATCCTCACAATAATCAATACACGGCATCATTCTTCGTGCTTTACACTCTTCCTCACAATAATTAATACACAGCATCATCCTTCGTGCTTTACACTCTTCCTCACCCAAACAATATCAATAGCAGAAGTTTGGCAAGGAAAAATCAACAATGTGAATCATAAATCATAACATCCCGGCAAGGGAACAATAGTATAAATATGACTATCCCGGCAAGGGACACAGCTATAACCAGTCTCGCTCAAGAACATACCTTTACATAAGGTTCCTTAACCGAACAAATACTCAACAATATCCATTACCAAGAATTTCCACCGAATGAACAACCACTAAAGTGAAATTTAAGCTATAATACAGTAAGTATCAATGAAAATCACATAATTCATGTTTTCCGACTCACCGGCGTGCTTGACACCAACGTATAGGTACTCGTCACCTCACGTATACGTTGAACATTGTATAAACACATAGCAAATAAGATTAACACCTATTCCCTCAAGCTAAGGTTAGGCAAAACACTTACCTCGACTTCCACGATCAAAGTCACGCCTCAATCACAACTTTTCTTTTTGAATCCGACTCTAAATCAATTGTATCTAGACATAATTTACTCAATAAGATCAATAAACGCTAAATAATTCAATTCCAATGCTTAATTATAGCTTTTCTAACATTCTTCCCAAAAATCCAAAAATCGACCAGCGGCCTGCTTGGTCAAAAAAAAGGTTCGGACCAAAATCCGATCACCCATTCACCCACGAGCCCGAATATGTAATTAGTTTCGAAATCCGACCCCAAAACGAGGTCTACATTCCAATTAATCAAAAAGCCCAAACTCTACCCAAATCCCTAATTTCTACCCTTAAAATCATGATTTTAGGCCAAGAAATCTAATGGGTGTTGATAAATATTGAAGAAAAGCAATCTAAGATTACATACCTATGAATTTATGGTGAAGTTGTCTTTCAAAAATCGCCCAAGATGGAGTTTGGAAGAAGGAGTTATGAATTTTGGTAGAAATCCCGTATGGGTTCTGTTTTTAAAATCACTGGGCAGAACTTAGGCCTATGCGTCCGCGACAGGACCTATGCGATCGCATAGTTATCGTTCCCCCACCCTACGCATCGTGACCCCAGTGGTGCGTACGCACTGTGCAAAACCTACCCAGCCCCCATGCCCCCTATGCTCTATGCGTTCGCGTTTACATGGGTGCGTTCGCGTAGAGTAATTTTCCTACGCTCCGCGTTCGCACCCTGTACTGTGCGATCACACCGTGTTACCCAGCCCTCTTCCCCGCGTGTGCATTGCGTTCGCATGGATACCCATGCAATCGCATAGGGTAAATTTCCTGGACACCAGCAACAACCATAAGACACCAGATTTTCTAAGAAAAAAATCACCCCGACGCCTATCCGAAACTCCCCCGAGCCCTCGGGGCTCCAAACCAAATATGCACATAACCTCAAAAACATCCTTAAACAACGAATTTATCATAAAAATCAAAGAAAACTTCCAAAACTTTCAAAGTATCAAAATTTACAACTGTGGGTCTGAATCACGTCAAACGACCTCCGTTTCTTACCAAATTTTACAGACATGTTATAAATATCATGTTGAACCTATACCGGGCTCCGGAACCAGAATACGAGCCCGATACCATAAATTATAAATATAACCAAATTTCTAAAAACTCGTATAATTTCAGTAAAATAATTTCTTTCAAAAATTCATTTCTCGGGCTTGGGACCTCAGAATTCGATTCCGGGCATACGCCCAAGTCCCATATTTTCCTACGGACCCTCCGGGATCGTAAATCACGGGTCCGGGTCCGTTTATCCAAAATATTGACCGAAGTCAGCTTAAATTCAATTTTAAAGGCAAAACTAGCATTTTCTCAGTTTTTTTTTATATAAAAGCTTCCTGGCTATACGCCCGGGCTGCGCACGCAAAATAAGGTGAAATAAAGGTGGTTTTCAAGGCCTCGGAACATCGTTTTGACTTGTAAAATGAGAGATGACCTTTTGGGTCATCACATTCTCCACCTTTAAAACAACCGTTCGTCCTCGAACGAACATAGAAAAGTACCTGAATCAGGGAAGAGATGGGGATAACGGCTCTGCACATCGGACTCGGACTCCCAGGTAGCCGCCTCGGCAGGCTGACCTCTCCACTTGACACGAACCGAAGGATAACTCTTCGATCTCAACTGACGAACCTGCCGGTCTATATGGTTACCGGCTCTTCCTCATAGGTCAAATCCTTGTCCAACTGGACACTGCTAAAATCCAACACATGGGATGGATATCCGTGGTACTTCCAAAGAATAGACACATGAAACACCGGATGCACAATTGATAATTTTTGTGGCAACGCAAGTCTGTAGGCCACCTCTCCCACTCTGTCAAGAATCTCAAATGGACCAATGAATCTAGGGCTTAGCTTGCCCTTCTTCCCAAATCTCATCACGCCCTTCATGGGCGATACCCGAAGCAATACCCGCTCCCCAACCATGAATGCCCAATCACGAACTCTACGGTCGACATAACTCTTCTGCCTGGACTGCGCTGTCCGAAGTCTATCATGAATGATCTTAACCTTATCCAAGGCATCCTGCACTAACTCCGTACCCAACAACCGAGCCTCTCCCGGATCAAACCACCCAACCGGCGACCGACACCGCCTACCATATAATGCCTCATAAGGAGCCATCTGAATGCTCGACTGATAGCTGTTGTTGTAGGTAAACTCAGTTAATGGCAAGAACTGATCCCAAGAGCCTCTAAAGTCAATGACACAGGCTTATAGCATATCCTCCAAAATCTGAATAGTACGCTCGGACTGTCCGTCCATCTGAGGATGAAATTCTGTGCTCAACTCAACCCTCGTGCCCAACTCACGCTGAACTGCCCTCCAGAAATGCGAGGTAAACTGCGTATCTCTGTCAGAAATAATATACATGGGCACACCATGAACGCGAACAATCTCCCTAATGTAGATCTCTGCCAATCTCTCTGAAGAATAGGAAACTGCCACATGAATGAAATGCGCTGACTTGATCAGCCTATCCACAATAACCCATACTGCATCGAATTTCCTCTAAGTCCGTGGGAGCCCACTTCCACTCGAGAATCTCAATCTTCTGCATCAAACCACCGGGTCTCTGGTGCTCGTACTTAACATGCTGACAGTTCAAGCACCGTGATACATAGTCCACAATATCTTTCTTCATCCTCCTCCACCAATAATGCTGCCGCAAATCCCGGTACATCTTTGCGGCGCCCGGATGAGTGGAATACCGGGAACTATGGGCCTCCTGCAATACCAACTCACGAAGTGCATCCACATTGGGTACACAAATACGACCCTGCATCCGTAGAACTCCATCATCACCAACTGTAACCTGCTTGGCATCCCCGTGCCGGACCGTAGCCCTTAGGACACACAAATGAGGATCATCATACTGTCGGTCTCGAATACGATCAAACAATGAAGAACGAGCAACTTTATAAGCTAGAATACGATCGGGCTCAGAAACATCCAGTCTCATGAATCGATTGGCTAAAGCCTGAACATCCAAAGCAAGCGGCCTCTCTCGGACCGGAATATAAGCAAGACTACCCATGCTTGCTGACTTCCTACTCAAAGCATCGGCCACCACATTGGCCTTCCCCGGATGATATAGGATGGTGATATCATCGTCCTTCAACAACTCCAACCATCTCCTCTACCTCAAATTCAACTCCTTCTTCTTGAACAAATATTGCAAACTCTTGTGATCCGTGAACACCTCACAAGACACGCCATATAAATAATGCCTCAAAATCTTCAGCACGTGAACAATGGCTACTTACTCCAAATCATGAACTTGATAATTCTTCTCGTGGATCTTAAACTGACGCGAATCATATGCAATAACCTTGCCATCCTACATCAATACTGCACCAAGTCCAACCCGAGATGCATCACAATACACAATATATGGCCCTGAACCTGAGGGCAAAACCAACACCGGCGCCGTGGTCAAGGTTGTCTTGAGCTTCTGAAAGCTCACCTCACACTCATTTGACCACCTGAACTGGGCACCCTTTTGATTCAACCTGGTCATCGGGGCTGCAATAGATGAAAAGACCTCCACAAACCGACGATAGTAGCCTGCTAAGCCCAAGAAACTCCGAATCTCTGTAGCTGATGTGGGCCTAGACCAATCCTTGGCTGCTGAAATCTTCTTGGGATCCACCTGGATATTATTTACTGATACAACATTACCCCAGAATGAAACTGAACTCAACCAGAACTCACACTTAGAAAATTTAGCATACAACTGACTGTCCTTCAAAGTCTGAAGAACGACTCGAAGGTGCTGCTCGTGCTCCTCCCGGCTGCGGGAATAAATTAGAATATCATCAATGAAGACAATCATGAAGGAATCCAGATAAGGCATGAACACTCGGTTCATTAAGTCCATAAAAGATGATGGGGCATTTGTCAACCCGAATGACATCACTAAGAATTCATAATGCCCGTACCGAGTGAGAAAAGCTGTCTTAGGGACATCTGATGCCCTAATCCTCAGCTTATGGTAATCGGATCTGGAATCGATCTTCAAAAATACCTTGGCACCCTGAAGCTGATCAACCAAATCATCGATCCGCGGAAATGGATACTTATTCTTGATGGTAACTTTGTTCAATTGCCGATAAACTATACACATCCTCATCGACCCATCCTTCTTCTTAACAAACAACACCGGCGCACCCTAAGGCAAGACACTAAATGAATCCTTTATTTAGAAAATCCTGCAACTGTTCTTTCAACTCCTTTAACTCTGGCGGGGCCATACGATACCTCGAAATAGAAATAGGTTGAGTGCCCGGAGCCAAATCAATGCAAAAGTCAATATCCCTTTCGGGTGGCATACCCGACAGATCTGCATGGAATACCTCTGGAAACTAACGGACTATGGGCACATACTCCATAGAAGGAACCTCGGCACTAGAATCACGAACATAAGCCAAATAGGCCAAGAACCCCTTCCCAACCATGCACCGAGCCTTCATATATGAGATAATCCTGCTAGAAGAATGGCCAGGAGCCCCTCTCCACTTCAATCGAGGCACTGTCGGCAAGACCAAGGTCACAGTCTTGGTATGACAGTCTAGAATAGCATGATAGGGGGAAAACCAATCCATCCCCAAAATAACATCAAAATTGACCATATCAAGGAGTAGAAGATCTACTCTGGTCTCCAGACCACCGATAACCACTATACATGAACGGTAGACTCGATTTACCACAATAGAATCACCCACCGGTGTAGATACATATACAGGAGTACTCAGGGAATCACGAGGCATAATCAGATAAGGAGCAAAATATGAGGACACGTAGGAATATGTGGACCTCGGGTCAAATAAAACTGAAGCATCCCTGCTGCAAATTGAAACCATACCTGTAATGACTGCATAAGAGGACTCAGCCTCAGGCCTGGCGGGAATAGCATAACATCGGGGCTGGGCCCCACCAATCTGAACATCTCTGGGTCGACCTACTACGGGCTGGCCTCTACCTCTAATAGCATGACCTCCACCTCTAACTGTCAGGCCTCCACCTCTGGCACCTCGACCTCCACCCCTAGCTGGCCGAGGGGGTGGTGGAGCACCTGGTCCGGGAATCATAGCACGGGAGCCCTGGTGCTGAGAACCACTCGAGGCTCGGGGGAAAAATCTAGCAATGTGCCCCGGGCCACCACAAGTATAACAGGATCTCGGCTACTGAGACTGCTGGCCCTGAAACTGTCCCTGTCGACCGAAGTAACCACTCTGAAAAATCTGGAGCGGCGGTGCACTGATAGGAGCTGGTGGTGCACTGGGAGATACCTGGAGTGTTGATTGAACGGGTCTAGGAGGATGACCCGTACCAAACGAATCCCTGTCTCCAGATAAGACACCACTGAACCAGCCAAAATGACGAGGCCTTTTGTCAAACCCCTGACCACTACCCTGCAATAAGACCATCTCAACTCGCCTGGCCACATTGGTCGCCTTCTAAAATGAAATATCAATGCCTGTCTCTCTGGCCATCTGTAGTCTAATCAGCTGAGCTAGCCCCTCAATAAACCTCATCACCCTCTCTCGTTCGACGGGGAGTATCATGATAGCATGTCGGGCCAAAGTGATGAATTGGGTCTCATACTGTGTAACTATCATAGAACCCTGTTGGAGACGCTCAAACTGCCTCCGGAGATCCTCTCTCTGGGTGAATGGAAAAAACTTCTCCAAGAAAAAATCGAAGAAATGGGCCCAAGACAAAGGCGAAGATTCAGCTGGTCTTGTCAAGCAATAATCCCTCCACCAAGTCTTGGCGGGACCAGAAAGGCGAAAAGTAGCAAAATCGACCCCATTGGTCTCCACGATCCCCATGTTCCGAAGAACCTCATAGAAACTGTCTAAGTAATCCTGGGGATCCTCTGAAGATGCACCGCTGTAAGTAGTAGTGAAAACCTTGGTGAACCTTTCCAACCTCCACAAAGCATCAACAGACATAGCTGCTCCATCACCGGTCTGAGCCATAATATTTGGCTGATGTATCCCAGCTGGCTGAGCTACTGGAGTCTGAAACTGAGGAGCCAACTATTCCGGAGTGTGAGTAGCGGGAGTCTGGGCTCCTCCCCGAGCCTGAGAGACGGCTGGTGCTGCAAGAGGCAAACCTGCCCGAGAGACACTCTTCATGAGGCCCACTAGATGGACCAGAGCATCTTGGAGTATCGGGGTGGCAATGAACCCCTCGGGGACTGAGCTGGCCCAACCGGGACTGTCTGGTCGGAACCTCATCAACAAACTCTACCTGAGGCTCCGCCACTAGGGCTTATGCTCTTCCCCTTCCTCGGCCTCTAGCACGGCCTCGGCCTCGGCCCCTCGTAGGAGCTGTAACTGGAGGCTCGGACTGCTGATTAGTGGATGAAGAAGCACGTGTTCTCGCCATCTGCGAGAGAATAGAGTAAAACTTCAATTAGCATTGAGAATTCAAATTGCATGACAGAGAAGAATAGATGTGAGGTCATTCCTAGCCTCTGTAGCCTCTGGGGGATAAGCACAGACGTCTCCGTACCGATCCCTCAGACTCTACTAAGCTTGTCCGTGAATTATGAGACCTATGCAACCTAGTGCTCTGATACCAACTTGTCACGACCCGAAATTCCCATAGCCGGGACCGTGATAGCACCTAACGCTGAACCCGCTAGGCAAGCCACCGTGAATATTCAAATTTTCATTAATCCTTTATTACTAGACGAATACGGGTGAAATAAAACATTTTTCATAAATACAAGTGTGAAAATGAAACAGACTATATATCTATAACTCAACCCACTGCTTTTATGAAATACCAAAACAGCCAAATCCCATATCTTTAGAGTCAGAATATCACGGACTATCTACGAATAATACATTTAATGGTCTGAAAGAAGTAAATACATCTATTTCTGAATTAACTAGAACAGAAATAAAGAAGTAGAAGGGGGCGCCAAGGCTTGCGGACGCCTGCAGGACTACCTCGGTGTCTCCGACTGGACTGAAGGCAGCCTCCTAGCTCTAATGTCCAAAGGGGTCCTGTACCGGGATCTGCACAACAAAAGATATGCAGGTGTAGCATCAGTACAACCGACCCCATGTACTGAGTAAGTGTCGAGGATAACCTTGGTGAAGTAGTGACGAGGCTAGGACACGACAATCAAGACAACCTGTACCATTTAATGATATTCGAAGAAAAATAATAAGAACAAGAGTAACCAATTAAGTACAACGGAAAAGGGGAAACATGCTAGGGGAAAACAAATATCGTATAACAAAAATAACGAAATAAGACAACAGTTCAATTATCTAAGTAATAGCAGGAAATAAAAATCACAGAGAAAACAGTTACGACATCACCCTTCGTGCTTTTACTCTTATCCTCACCAAATAATAATATAAAACCAAGTGCACGACATCACCCTTCGTGCTTTTACTATCATCCTTACCAAATTATAAATAGAAACGGCACGACATCAATCTTCGTACTTTTAATATCAACATGGAACGATATCACCCTTCGCGCTTTTACACTCTCATCCTCACAATAATCAATACACGGCATCATTCTTCGTGCTTTACACTCTTCCTCACAATAATTAATACACAGCATCATCCTTCGTGCTTTACACTCTTCCTCACCCAAAGAATATCAATAGCAGAAGTTAGGCAAGGAAAAATCAACAATGTGAATCATAAATCATAACATCCGGGCAAGGGAACAATAGTATAAATATGACTATCCCGGCAAGGGACACAACTATAACCAGTCTCGCTCAAGAACATACCTTTACATAAGGTTCCTTAACCGAACAAATACTCAACAACATCCATTACCAAGAATTTCCACTGAATGAACAACCACTAAAGTGAAATTTAAGCTATAATACAATAAGTATCAATGAAGATAATATAATTCATGTTTTCCGACTCACGGGCATGCTTGACAACAACATATAGGTACTCGTCACCTTACATATATGTTGAACATGGTATAAACACATAGCAAATAAGACTCAACACCTATTCCCTTAAGCTAAGGTTAGGCCAAACACTTACCTCGACTTCCACGACCAAAGTCACGCCTCAATCACCGCTTTTCCTTTTGAATCCGACTCCAAATCAATTGTATCTAGACATAATTGACTCAATAACATCAATAAACGCCAAATAATTCAATTCCAATGCTTAATTATAGCTTTTCTAACATTCTTTCCAAAAATCCAAAAATCGACCCCGGGCCCGCTTGGTCAAAAACAATGTTCGGACCAAAACCCGATTACCCATTCACCCACGAGCCCGAATATGTAATTAGTTTTGAAATCCGACCCCAAAATGAGGTCTAGATTCCAATTAATCAAAAATCCCTAACTCTACCCAAATCCATAATTTCTACCCTTAAAATCATGATTTCAGGCCTAGAAATCTAATGGGTATTGATAAATATTGAAGAAAAGGAATCTAAGATTACATACCTATGAATTTATGGTGAAGTTGTCTTTCAAAAATCGCCCAAGATGGAGTTTGGAAGGAGTTATGAATTTTGGTAGAAATCCCGTATGGGTTCTATTTTTAAAATCACTGGACAGAATTTAGGCGTATGCATTCGCGACAAGACCTATACGATCGCATAGTTACCCTTCCCCCACCCTACGCGATTGCGACCCAAGTGGTGCGTTCGCACTGTGCAAAACCTACACAGCCCCCAGGGCCCCGTATGCTCTATGCGTTCGTGTCTACATGAGTGCGTTCGGGTAGAGTAATTTTCCTATGCTCCGCGTTCGCACCCTGTACCGTGCGATCGCATAGTGTTACCCAGTGCCCTTCCCCCCATGTGCATTGCGTTCGCATGGATACCCATGCGTTCACATATGGCAAATTTCCTGGACACCAGCAACAGCCACAAGACACCAGATTTTATTAGAAAAAAATCACCCTGACGCCTATCCGAAACTCTCTGAGCCCTCGGGGCTCCAAACCAAATTTGCACATAACCTAAAAAATATCCTACAGACTTACTCGTGCGATCAAATTGCCAAAATAACATCTGAAACAACGAATTTATCATATCAAAGAAAACTTCGAAAACTTTCAAAGTATCAAAATTTACAACTGTGGGTCCGAATCACGTCAAACGACCTTCGTTTCTTACCAAATTTTAACGACATGTTATAAATAGCATATTTAACCTATACCGGGCTCTGGAACTAGAATACGAGCCCGATACCATAAATTTCAAATATAACCAAATTTCCAAAAACTCTTATAATTTCAGTAAAACAATTTCTTTCAAAAATTCATTTCTCGGGCTTGGGACCCCGGAATTCGATTCCGGGCATATGCCCAAGTCCCATATTTTCCCACGAACCCTGCGGGTCCGTCAATTCACGGGTCCGGGTCCATTTACCCAAAATATTGACCGAAGTCAACTTAAATTTAATTTTAAAGGCAAAACTAGCATTTTTCTCAATTTTTTATATAAAAGCTTTCCGGCTATACGCCCGGGCTGTGAACGTAAAATGAGGTGAAATAAAAGGAGGTTTTCAAGGCCTTAGAACACCGTTTTGACTTGTAAAATGAGAGATCACTTTTTGGGTCATCATAGTTTAGTTCCTAGATTGCAATAGGTTGTAATATGAAGCTTGCTCAGTTAGTGAAGCTGAAATCCTACTAGGGTAGGTCGTGGTTTTTAATCTCATGAATTGAGATTTTTTCATATAAATATTGTGAACACCTCAACAAAATGGTGTTGTGGAGAAGAAATATAGGACTCTAGAGGATATGGCTAGAATAATGTTGATTGACAGTGGTGCGTCAAAGAATTTTTGGGCTTGTAAAGATCCGACTGGTTGTTTTGAGCGTATTAGTCCCGATCCCCTATTTATTGCTTTCTCTATGTTATACTGGGGTTACACAACTTACCGGGGTGTTTGGTTTTGGTTTTGGGTGAGTTTTGGAGTGAAATGGGACACATAGTCCCTAAATTGTAAGTTTAAGTCGTAGGAGTTGACCGTATGTTGACTTGTGTGAAGACGACTCTGGAATAGAGTTTTGGCGGTTCCAATAGCTTCATATGTTGATTTTGTCTTAGGAGCGTGTCACGACCCAAAATCCATAAGGTCGTGATGGCGCCGGACATCATTGTCAGGCAAGCCAATCATTAAATAGTTAAGTTAAATTTTCCTGTTTTAGCATTTATGAAAATCATTACCATTCACTTTATTGCATAATAACTAAATAAAATCCGTTAAGTAAATACAATGGTTTAAATATTCCATTTTAGGAAATATATCCCAACACATCCCAGAACCCGGTGTCACAAGTACATGAGCAAATTCTAAGAAATTCACAAATACTACAAGCTTGTCCGAAATACAAATTTGACAAGGAATTTAAACTGTAAATAAATACAATATGAGGGAGACCATGCCAGTTGCGGATCGCCTCCAAATGATGCAACTCGCCTAAGTCTCTAACCAGCCACGTCGCTGTGAAAGTACCTGTGCAATAAAAATGGACAGCAAGTGTAGCATGAGTACGAAAACAACGTGTACTCAGTAAGTCGTCTGCCTAACCTTAGAGAGGTAATGACGAGAGGTCGAATTAGACACTCACTAAGGTCCAAAAAATTAATTTAACAGAATATGATGAACACGGTAGGCATGTAAAGGTAGTAAAGCAACAAATATATAATGCACTGATGTCCAAGTAAATAGTGAAAGTAAATAAACAGTTACTACTTCCTCATTTTCCTCCAAATATCTTAAATAAACAATTTTTTTTTGTTTTCCTCCAAATATCTTAAATAAACAATTACTTCTTTATCTTCCCCCAAATATCTTATCACTTCAAAATCCATGAAAAACATTTAACAATTTAGCATGCGCATACGGGATAAGGATAACCGGCCTGAGCCATCATAATAATCATCTCTGTGCATTGCCGAGGGTCGAACGGCCCGTACCATAAGTGCACCTTTCAATAAAATAATCATGTCTATGCACTGCCGAGGGCCGAACGGCCCGAACCATAAATGCATATTTCAATAAAATAATCATATCTATGCACCCGCGAGGGTCTAACGGCCCGAACCATAAGTGCATCTTTTAATCCGCAGTGGCATACGACTCGCTCCCATGAGAGTGGGGGAAATAACACTCGTCTCGCGGAATGTAAATTGCGAAGCGGCCACATACAGTCATGCACAATCAACGGTCCACCCTGACAACATCGGGAAAACAAATATTCAAGTAAATGACAAATTTCTCCTTTACAAATAAAAAAAATTAGTATTTAAATGTTTTCTCGAAATTCATTTGCCAAGTTTAATAAAATTCACCTTATCAGGTATACAATTATCCACGGAGGAGTCAATTCTCTTTCTAAGTGATTAAGAAGGTACACTCTAGCCTTCGTAGGAAATAAGTTACAAATTCAATAGCATTATCTATCTAATATTATTGGCAGGATCACATGAACAACACGTAACGCATGCTAGTGTGTCCTAGACTACCCGGACATGGCATAATAGTAGCTACGCACGGACTCGCGTCACCTCGTGCGTACGTAGCCCCCGCAGATAGTAGCACATAGTTAATTAGTTCACCTAGGGGGATAATTCCCCCTCACAAAGTTAGAAAGAAGACTTACCCCGTGTCGAATCTACTTCCCGGACCAAGAACGCGCCCGAAACTCCAAACTCATCTCCCAAGGACTCAAAACTAATCAAACGTTACGTAAATATATCAAATTATACCCAAAAGCATGAAGTTCTCCTATTCACTTAGTCATTTCGCCTTACTTTGAAAAATCCTAAAATGCACCCTGGGGCCCGCATGTTCGAATTCCGAAATTTTTTTAAGAAATCAATTACCCATAGCCTAAGGATCATTAATATATAGTTTTGGTGTGATTACATGGAAAATTCCTTGCTAATTCTCCCAATTTATATAAAACCTAGGTTTTTACTCTAACCCTTGAATTTCCACTAATTAATGAGTTAATATACCTAGGAATCCAAGTATTAGACTATGTTTATGGTAGGAATTACTTACCTCCAATAATTAGGTCATTTTCCCCTCGTGCATGCACAAAATTACCCCAAGGAAGAAGAAGAAGGTGAGGTAAAATGAACTAATCCCGCTATAAAAACACACTGCTCAGTGGTTTCCTCTATGCGAATGCAGCCTGGGCAGTGCATTCGCGATGCCTTAAGTGACCAGGCCCACATAGGCCTTCTATGCGAACGCGAAGGGGGCCATGCGAACGCACAGGGTAAGGGGGAGTTGGGCTGGCCCAATGGCCGGACTCTATGCGAACGCGGGGGAGGTGTGCGAACGCACTGGGTCAGAAGCCCAACCCATCGCGATCGCGGTGCCTTTAATGCGAACGCACAGGACATTCACCACCCTTGCCCAGTTCTTTCTTTGCGAACGCGGTTACCCCTCTGCGAACGCGGAGAAGGAAACCAGACCTGGAATTTTCTGGTGTTTTGAAATTAGCTCTGAGGGGTCCGAAACTCACCCGAGCCCCTCGGGACCCCATCCAAAGGCACTGGCAATTCTGTATTAATGATACGGACTCGCTCGAATTTTCAGAACGTGAAAAACAACAACGAAACTAAGAATCCGACCCCAAAACCAAATTGAATCAAAATTTGAACTTAAAGTTCTAGAATTCGCTTCCAATGCACCGAACCGACCTATACTACTCGGAATGACACCGAATTTTTTATGCAAATCATAAATGACATTACAGACCTGTTCCAACCTCCGAAATTTCATTCCGACCCTGATATCAAAATTTTCACTTCCGGTCGGATTTCTCAAAAACCTTCAAATTTCTATCTTTAGCCAAATGACTTCAAAATAACCTACGGACATCCAAATTCACTCCCGATCGCGATCCCAACTCTAGAATCACCATACGAAGATATTCCCATGCTCGAAATCCCAAACGGACATCAATATCACTGAAATGCGCTTCAAGCCAAACTTAGGAAATTTCTTCAAAATTGCTGACTTCCACAATATACACCGAAATGCTCCCAGGGTTATCCAAAGCCCGATCCGGACATGCACCCAAGTCCGAAATCCTCATACGAACCTGCGGGAAACTTCAAATCCTGATTCGGAGGTCATTTACTAAAAATTCCAATACTAGTCAATTTCTCCAACTTAAGGCTTCTGAAATGAGAATTTTCTTTCCAATTTGACGCCATACTTCCCGAATTTCAATTCCGACCATACACAGAAGTCATAATACCTGAAAGGAAGCTGCTCATGACTTCAAACCGCTAAACGACGCGCTAGAGCTCAAAACAACTGGTTGGATCATTACAGAGCGTGTCCGGATGTTGATTTGGAGGTTCACAGGTCATTTCGGTGTTAATTGGTGAAAGTTGGAAATTGGTGAAATTTTGGGAAGTTTGAGTGGGAGTGGACATTTTGATAGCGGGGTGGAATTTTGATTCTGGAAGTTGGAATAAGTGTGTAATGTCATTTAAGACTTTTGTGCATAATTTGAGGTTAATCGGACTTGATTTGATAGGTTTCAGCATCAGATGTGGAACTTAGAAGTTCAAAAGTTCGTAAGGCTTGAATCGATGCGCAATTCGTGGTTTTAGCATTGGTTGATGTGATTTGAAGGCTCGACTAAGTTCGTATGATATTGTAGGACTTGTTGGTATAATTGGTTGAGGTCTCGAGGGCCTCGGGTGTGATTTGGATCATATTCGGCTCATTTTAGAACATGGGAGATTGAAGATTTGCTGGTGCTGGTGTTGTTGTACGCGATCATGAGAGTGGGGCCGCGTTCGCATAGTGTAAATAGTGGCAACAAGGAATTCTTTCTATGCATTCACAAGACTAGGTTTGCGATTGTGTAAGTTGGTGTAGTAGTCAATCATGAACACGTGGGTATGATCACGTTCGCGTATAGGAATGAGAAGGCTGGGTAATCAAGCGCAATTCTTCATCGCGATCGCCTGAAGTCATTCGCGATCATGTAGGTATGAGGGATCAATGGACCGCATTCGCGAGTGGACCCTCGCGTTCGCGTAAGAGAAAAATTGGGCCAATGGCATTTTGTGCTTCACGAACGCAAGGAAATTTTCGCGTTCGTGAAGAAGGAACATCTGGTAGTAGATTTAAGTTTCAAAATCGAGGGTTTATGTCATTTTTCACCGTCCGGACTTGAGAGCTCAGATTGAGGCGATATTTGTAAGGATTTTCAGAGGGGTTGTTGGGGTAAGAGTTCTTAACTCGTTTTTGATTATATTCCCTTAATCTATCATTGATTTTATCATTTAATTAGATATATGGGTTGAAAAATTGGGAAAATTGGAGGAAACTTCTTAGGCCCAATTATGGGGAGTTGAACGAGATTTTGGTATCGGATTTATATAACTTTTTTATGGTTGGAATCGATATCAAATGGGTGTTCAGATTTTATAGTTTTGGTGGGGTTCCGAGACATGGGCCAGGTCAACTTTTTGGAGTGATTTTTTAATTATTTGCTTAAGTCATAATTTCATTATTTAAATTAGTTTCCAATAGTTATATTTATAATATGAAATTATTTTGGCTAGACCTGAGCCATTCGACGTTGGAAAATCGAGGGAAAGGATTTCTTATTGATTGATTGAGCGTAGTTTGAGGTAAGTGACTTGTCTAACCTTGTGTGGAGGAAATTCCCCTTAAGATTTGGTACTATTATGGTAATTTGCAATATGTGAAGGCCGTGTACACAAGGTGACAAGTGTGTACACATGCTAAATGTTTAAAAGCCAGTTCTAGCCAAGTAGTTTCCTTTTTATGACTTAATTTAGTTACTTTAGCATGTATAGTCATCATGTTTAGCCTGATTTCACATGTTTAATTGTCTTATCTCTTATTTTCAACTTGTACTACATGCTTAGTTGAATTACCTACTTCCTTGATTCGATATTCATTATTTAACCGTGGGATTCTTTACTTGAAATTGTTATCCTCGAAATATCATTATTTCATTTGTTATGTTTTGGTTTTTGTGATTATTGTTGATGTGGCTTTTGTTATTGTTGCATGAGGTTTATTCCGTGAGGTTGTTAGTGTTGATGAGGTTTCTGCAGTGCAGTTGTTGTTGTTTGTATGAGGTTTCTATCGTGCCATTGTGATTATTAATGTAACGACCCGACCGGTCATTATGAGATCTAGCGCGTCGTTCAGCGGTTTGAAGTAGTGAGCATCTCCATTTTAGGTATTATGGCTTGTAGGTGTGGTCGGAATTGAATTTCGGGAAGTTTAGAGTTGATTTGGAAAGAAAATTCTCATTTCAGAAGACTTAAGTTGGAAGAATCAACTAAGACTGGAATTTTGAGTAAACTACCTCCGAATCAGGATCTGAAGGTTCTTACAAGTTCGTATGATGATTTCAGACTTGGGCGTATGTCCGGATCGGGTTTTGGATAACTCGGGAGCGTTTCGATGCATATTGTGGAAGTCAGCATTTTTGAAGAATTTCATAAATTTGGGCTTGAAGTGTATTTCAGAGTTATTGATGTACGTTTGGGATTCCGAGTCTGGGAATAGCTTCGTGTGGTAATTTTGGAGTTGGGGGCGCGATCGGATGTGAATTTGGATGTTCGTAGGTCATTTTGAATTCATTTGGCTAAAGATAGAAATTTGAAGGTTTTTGAGAAATCCGACCGGAAGTGGAAGTTTTGATATCGAGGTCGGAATGCGATTCTGGAAGTTGGAGCAGGTCTGTAATGTCGAATATGACTTGTGCGCAAAATTTGGGGTCAATTGGACGTGATTTGATAGGTTTCCACATCGGATGTAGAAGTTGGGAACTTCTAAGTTCATAAAGTTGGGATTTGGGTGCGATTCATGGTTTCGATGTTGTTTGAAGTGATTTGAGGCCTCGAGCAAGTCTGCATTATGTTTCGGAATAGTTTGGTATAATTGGACGGGGTCCCGGGGGCCTCGGATGGATTCCGCGTGGTTAACGAATCAATTTTTTGAGGTTGAAGAAGGCTGAGGTTGTTGTCATCTGGTGTGATCCGCACCTGCGAGGATTTGGCCGCAGGTGCGGCTTTGGCGCCGCAGGTGCGAGAGTGGTCCGGCTTGGCTGGGATGGCAGGTGCGATGGAATTTCCGCACATGCGAAGGCGTAGATACGGGTAGTGGGTCGCAGGTGCGGATCCGGCTGGAGGAGAAGGAAGCCGCAGGTGCGGGCTCTTAGGCGCACCTGGTGAAGCACAGGTGCGAGGGCTGGACCGCATGTGCGAAAATTGGCTTGGGCAGAATGTTTTAAAACAAGGATCTTGGTTCACTTTTCTCATTTTTTCTCATGGCTTGGGCGATTTTAGGAGAGCTTCAAGAGGGGAATTACTTCATGTAATGTCAAGGTAAGTAACTCCTTCATGCCTCTAAGTGAAATACAAGATTATATGCATTGATTAGGCATGTAAATTGGTAGGAATTTGGGAAATTATTGAAGAAACCTAGAAAATTGAAATTTAGATTTTTCGCCACGAATTGATCATGAATATTTGAGTAAATTGTATATTTGAGTTAGTAAGGCTATGGGTAGAATATATCTTCGAGGAATTTCGTATTCCGGGCCCGTGGGCTCGTGGGCATTTTGGTCATGTCACTAAACGGGGTTGGGAAATTATATAATTTGGAATGTTTGCAAATATTATAGTATATTTTCATTGGGTTGTCGTTGTTTGGATAGTTTTGGGGCGTTGTGCGACCGTTTGGAGTCATCGGGAGGGCTTGGAGGCCGGTTATGGAATCTCGGAGCGAGGTAAGTCTCCGTTCTAACTTTGTGAGGGGGAATTGTCCCTCTAGGTGAATTAATTAAGTATATGCTATTATCTTCGGGGGCTACGTACGCACGAGGTGACGAGAGTCCGTGCGTAGCTACTATTATGCCATGTACGGGTAGTCTAGGACCCACTAGCATGCCTTACGTGTTGTACCTGTAATCCTGCCTATAACATTAAACTGCTAATATAATCGAAATCGTAATTGAAAAGCTAAAGAAGACTAGAGTCCATTTTCCTAATCATCTAAAAAGAGAATTGATTCCTCTATGGATAATTATGTACTTGGTAGGGTTGTATTATGGAATATCATTAGACTTGACAAATGAGTTTCAAAACAAAGATTTTAAAGACTATATTTCATGTTCCTTTAAAAAGAATTTTACCATTTTCCTTAGAAAAACTTCTTTCTTGATAAAAATGTGGACTCATTGTGTGAACATGTGTAACTTCGTGTGCCTGAGTCGCATGGATGATTCGTGAGCAGGATGACCCTGTATTTGTGTGTATTCATATGAGCACCTGAGTCGCAGGTATGATTCGCGAGCAGGCTAGCTCTATTATTTTATGTATAACCGCGTCGCATGATCGATTCGCGAGCGGGGCAGATAGATGCATCTATGGTTCGAGCCGTTCGACCCTTCAACGGTGCACAATTTATTATTGTTGGTCCGTGCCGTTCGACTCTAGGCATTGCTTGCACATGATATTTACTGCGTAGTTGCTATGATTTTGCCTGATTACTGGCCTGAAGTATTAAGTTGTCAATTGAAATGACAGAGATTTAAAGTTATTAAAAAGATTTTGGAAGAAGTTGTTCCTTCCTGTTGATTTATTGTTATTTGATTAAATCACCCATGTTGAATAATTGTTATTAATATGATGAAGATATAAAGTGTTAAACGTGAACGGAGTTGAAAATATTTATTCCTGATTTTAATAAATTGCCTATGATAATCATGCTTAGTGTCACACTTAAATATTATAAATTGACCTTTAGTAAGTGTCTAATTTTGACCTCTCGTCACTACCTCTCTGAGGTTAGGCGGGCGACTTACTGAGTACACGTTATTTTTGTACTCATGCTACACTTGCTGTGCATTTTATTGCACAGGTACTTTCATAGCAATGTGGAGGATTTCGGAGACTTAGGCGAGCTGTATCATCCGGAGGCGATCCGCAGCTGACAGAGTTTCCCTCGTACTGTATTTATATTAATTTTAAATTTCCTTGTCCAATTTGTATTTCAGACAAGGCCTTGTGATGATTGTATAAATTCTTAGAAATAGCTCGTGTACTTGTGACACCAGGTTTTGGGATGTGTTTGGATATATTTGCTAAAGTGTAGTATTCCAACCATTTGTTTTTAATTAACAGATTTTATTTGGTTAATAAGTAATAAAGTGAAAGGAAATATTTTCATAAATGTTAAAACCGGAAGTTATTTCGATTAATTAATGATTTGGCTTGCCTGACATTGGTGTCCGGCGCCATCACAACCTTAGGGATTTTTGGTCGTGACAACATGGTATTAGAGCGCGAGGTTCCCTTAAGTCTCACGAGTCATAAGCAAGTCCAGTAGAGTCTTGCGGATCAGTACAGAGACGTCTATACTTATCTTCAATAGGCTACAACGCTGTTAGGAGTACTTCCCTTCTTGATTCCTCATCGTGCGATTTGATTCCTTTGAGGCTCATTCTACTCAATCTTGCTATGAATCAGGAATTTGAGGAATTGAATGGTGCTACAGATGTAATTCGAGATGTTTCCATGTATAATTGGTTGGGGCTATTGTTATGGCCCTGCAAGAGAATAATATGTTGTTTCAGCTCAATAGCTGTGTTTTTTGGGAGCCTTAAGGCTATGCTCAGGTAGTGATGATGCTTGCGATTGGTTATCGTGCTATGTCGATATGATAATAGAATGCTTGTCTATATGTTGGGGGTGATGAATGGTTTGAAGTGAGGTCTTCTCAGAGTGTGATTTTGAGATTTTTGTATTTTAGTTCCGTTGGAGGAAAGGCATTTGGATTATGAATGGTCTAGTTGGGTTGATAAGTAGTAAGACTTGATGTTTCAAGTGAGGTGGAATATGCACCTGTGACGTGAAGTCGTCGTCATTTATCGAATGGAATGTGTTAAGTTTGTCGGTGCTATGGTTTCTTCGGTTGCGTGGGGTCAGGGTATTCAGGAGGATTATTGAAGAATGCGGTTGGTAGAGGCCATGAGGTGCGGCGGTTCAGTACCAGATAAGTGTTGATAATGAAGGCAGCTAGAGAAAGATGATCTTCGGAGAGCTTAAAGTCGTGATGATCTGCTGGTTTGAGAGCTGCAAAGAATGATCCTGAAGTGAGGCTAGGTGGTGGTTCCATTGTTAGGAGGCCAGGTGTTAGAAGCGGAAGTCGAGCAGTCGCAAAGTGGGGGAACGGCAGCATAGCTTGGAATTTGAAGATATTGTCGCGCATTTAATGGATGTCCATGAGGAGCGGACAGACTAGTAAAGTTGGTAAATGAAGCGGCGCGTAAGATGAGGTATTGAAGTCACAGAGAGCATGCATTTCAGCGTCGTCAGAAGGTGTTCGCGGGTGATTTCCACAGGTGTGTTATCTTCTGTGAATAGGTTAGCGATTGAGGGGTTGGCAGGTCTCGGTGAGGGGTTCTAGTGGCTATTCGGTAGGAGGAGGAAGTGTGAATGATGCTAGAGAATTTGAGTATTTAGGGAGTGCTAGCAAGAGAATTAGGAATAATTGGACGGATGAGTTGAGCAAGATTGTGTTATCAAAGGAGAGAGGATCTTGGCAGGGTCTAGAGTGGTGCAAGGAAGTGCTTCGGGCTAAGTGGGGGAGTCCCACCATCTACAGTTGGGTTGCAGGATTGTGTTGTCATAGGGTTGCGGATTGTCGGCGTGTTGGTGATTTTGCGTAGAACTTGATGAATGTGTGAAAGAGTTGCCCTATCGGACCAGGGTTAGTCTTTGAAGGATTCAGAACTTATGCTTAAAGCATGGGCTAATTGTAAGGATAGTGACTCGGTCACGTGTTTCATTGAAAGGGGTGTTCGTGTGCTAGGAGAGCCTTGGAGTTGATTATATTCGGGACCAGTCAGAGTGGGTGACTCTCAATAGCGGTCCTGGTGAATTCAAAAGTTAAGAATGCGGCGTTAAGGGGTTTCAGGCAGCAGTATGATCGAGAATCGAGCTTTTGCAGAGTAATTTCTAAGAAAAAAGAGGATGGTTGGAATATTCTATGATATATTTCAGCGTGTAGGATAGTATTGGAGGAGTGAGTGAAATAAACTCCGAATTGTAGAAAGATTATCATGAGGGTATGAGACGGGTTGCGAAATTTAGGCAGCATAGTCTCGTGAATCAAGGTCACTGGGGAGGAGTGAGGGTTGAGTTTGTTATGAGTTGGAGGAAGTTGCTATTATTCCTGAAGCAATTGAAGATGATTAAACGAAGATAGATTGATTAGCCATGGTTGAAATGGCACATTTTCGGGAGTGATCAGTTCCTCCGGTTTGATTAAGTTATGCATGTGGTTTGTGCCACTGTGCGCGGGGCTTGTCGGCCGTCGTGACGGATTTTATGTGGGAGCATTTGAGTGTTATGGCCTGTCAGGTGTAGGCGGATCCCGAAAGGGTTATGGTGGTATACACTACTACTTAAGGATTTGCATGTTGGGTGATTGTGGAAATTCACTCGTGTGTTGAGATGACACTCCTGAATGGAGTTAAGTAAAAGGTTTGTATATGATAAAGTGTTCACCCTCTTGGTGGTTCAGAAGTTATGATGGAATTCTTGTGCTACCTCATATTGGAATGTTATTTGTGGTAAGCAGTATGTAACTGGGAGTAAGAATCGAGATTGCGGTTCGGTATTAATAAGGATGTCATGAGCTTGAAAGAGCAAGAAAAAGTGATTCGAAAGTTCAGAATAAGCTGGTGTTATCTTCAGTGTCACCTGAGATTGATGTTCGGTGAAAGAGGATTTGTACCCTGGTTAAGGGTTCTTGATTTATCTTACAACGTAGTATGGCCAGTGGTGGATGGGCAGACTTGTTGCCTTGTGTGGAAGGTTGTGGAAGCATGACCGCGAAAAGATTGTATAAGTGTGACATTTAGTCACTTGATGGATTGACGATTTGGACTGAGTATAATGGAGTGCAATATTGTTTATTTGAGAATTTATGCCTGGAGGGAGTTCGGTTCAGTTGATTATGGATTATGGGGTGTTTGTCCTGGTGATTATGGTTGTTCTCGTGTATTATGCGAGAACGTGGGTTAATATGGACCCAGGTAAAATCTTTTAGCTTAGTTGGTGCGAGCAAGGTAGACTCGATGTTTGTGGATGGATTTAAATATGATTATGAGCTCCGTATGAGCCAGGCATGTTCATTTTAGTAGAGAACTTTTCATTAAAAGGTATTAGAACAACAGATGTTGCTCCGTCTTCGTCAAATTCATGTGTTG
Organism: Nicotiana knightiana; assembly: GCA_005239525.1. NCBI lineage: Eukaryota > Viridiplantae > Streptophyta > Magnoliopsida > Solanales > Solanaceae > Nicotiana > Nicotiana knightiana. The sequence continues at coordinate 44,740 of ML438889.1, forward strand.
TTATGATTGTGCCGTGTGAGTTGTGAAATGGCTTGATAATTTCCTATATGTTGAGGTCCCGTGTAGTGGGGATGTTATGTGAGCAGGATAGCTCTTGAGATCCAGAGCGTATATATATATATATATATATATAGCACCCCAGTTGTGCTTGAGTTGTGTAGCCTACGGCTTTATCAGTCTCCCCAGGATGGTATTATGCACTTAGCGTGCTTATGATCGATATTCTGTAATTTGTAATAGTGAGCAAACCAACTCCGTATATATATCTTCTTATGTAAATTTTATGTTATTTGGATCGGGTTGCACACCGCAACAGTGTGATGATGAGAAAGGTTAATATATATATCTATTTTTCTTATGTTTTACTTCCTATTTTCTAGTAAAATTTCATATTAGTTGCGTGAGTTGAACATTCCCTTCCTGAGTCATTTCTTATTATCATGTTCGAGTTATGGTCTATTGGCGCGATATGGTAACATGTGAGGCTGTTGGTCATGTTTGGGGTGATTTGTTGTCTGAGCAGTTCATAGTGGGTGAGACGAGATTATCGGATCAGGGATCACTGCGATAAGGTTATGTGAAGTGTATATTAAAGAACAAATACCATTATTCAGGTTTATAATGAGATGATGATTCTAGTCAAGATGAGGTATTCAATGATTTGTTAACTTTGCAGTTGGGTATGAATTTCTGCATATTTCCTCCGTTGTTGTGGTACCGTCAGCAATATAGCAGGATGTAGGTATATATATCATGAGGTGCATTGGGAGTGTCAGATTCATGGAATTTTGGCTATTAAGGTTCAGGGAACATCATTGTGGTTAGATGATGAATCTTGCGGCGCATGGTGCTGATTCAGTAAAAGTATGCAGTCATGTTTTGGTATATCGGGTGGTGGATGATAGGGTGTTTATGTATTGGAACTAGGCCTGGAAAGAGAAAATTTAAGTGTTGGAACTGGATTCCGAGATTATTATATGGATAAAAGAAGAAATCTTCAGATTTGATCAAGCTAATGTACTCAACTAGGTTGTGGTAGCATGGGCAGGTGCTCGAGGTGTTAAACAGTGATTTCAGGTAACTCCAGTGCAGTTCTTAGCACATTCCAGGACGAACGTCGGTTTAAGTGGGAGAGAATATAACGACTCGACCGATCATTTTGAGCTCTAGCGCGTCGTTCAGCGATTTGAAGTCGTGAGCAGCTCTATTTCAGGTATTATGACTTGTAGGTGTGGTCGGAATTAAATTTCGGGAAGTTTAGAGTTGATTTGGAAAGAAAATTCTCAGTTTAGAAGCCTTAAGTTGGAAGAATCAACTAAGATTGGAATTTTGAGTAAACAACCTCCGAATCAGGATCTGAAGGTTCGTGCGGATTCCTATGATGATTTCGGACTTGGGCGTATGTCCGGATCGGGTTTTGGATAACCCGGGAGAGTTTCGATGCATATTGTGGAAGTCAAGATTTTTGAAGAATTTCATAAATTTGTGCCTGAAGTGCATTTCAGAGTTATTGATGTACATTTAGGATTCTGAGTCTGGGAATAGCTTCGTGTGGTGATTCTGGAGTTGGCGGCGCGATCGGAAGTGAATTTGGATGTCCGTAGGTCATTTTGAAGTAATTTGGCTAAAGATAGAAATTTGAAGGTTTATGAGAAATCCGACCGGAAGTGGAAGTTTTGATATCGAGGTCGGAATGCGATTCCGGAAGTTGGAGCAGGTCTGTAATGTCGAATATGACTTATGCACAAAATTTGGGGTCAATCGGATGTGATTTGGTAGGTTTCGGCATCGGATGTAGAAGTTGGGAACTTCTAAGTTCATAAAGTTGGGATTTGGGTGCGATTCGTGTTTTAGATATTGTTTGATGTGATTTGAGGCCTCGAGCAAGTCCGCATTATGTTTTTGAATAGGTTGGTATAATTAGACGGGGTCCCGGGGGCGTCGGGTGGATTCCGGATGGTTAACGGATCAAGTTTGGGAGGTTGAATAAAGTTGAGGTTGCTGTCATCTGGTATGATCCGCACCTGTGAGGATTTGGCCGCAGGTGCGGAGTCGTAGGTACGGCTTTGGCGCCGCAGGTGCGAGAGTGGCCCCTCTTAGCTGGAAGGTAGGTGCGATGGAACTTCCGCACCTCCGAAGGCGCATATGCGGGTAGTGGGTCGTAGGTGCGGATCTGGCTAGAGGAGAAGGAAACCGCAGGTGTGGGCTCTTGGGAGCACCTGCGGAAGCGCAGGTGAGAGGGCTGGACCGCATGTGCGAAAATTGGCCTGGGAAAAATGTTTTAAAACAAGGATCTTGGTTCATTTTTCTTATTTTTTCTCATGGCTTAGGCGATTTTAGGAGAGCTTCAAGAGGGGAATTTCTTCATGAAATGTCAAGGTAAGTAACTCCTTCATGCCTCTAAGTTAAATACTAGATTATATGCATGGATTAGGCATTGAAATTGGTAGGAATTTTGGAAAATTGTTGAAGAAACCTAGAAAATGAAAATTTAGATTTTTAGCCACGAATTGAGCATGAATATTTGATTAAATTGTATATTTGAGTTAGGAAGGCTATGGGTAGAATATATCTTCGAGGAATTTCGTATTTCAGGCACGTGGGCCCGAGGGCATTTTGGTCATTTCACTAAGCGGGGTTGGGAAATTATATAACTTGGAATTTTTGCAAATATTAGAGTATATTTTCATTGGGTTGTCGTTGTTTGGATAGTTTTGGGGAGTTGTGCGTCCGTTTGGAGTCATCGGAAGGGCTTGGAGGCCGGTTATGGAATCTCGGAGCGAGGTAAGTCTCCTTTCTAACTTTGTGAGGGGGAATTGTCCCCCTAGGTGAATTAATTAAGTATATGCTATTATCTTCGGGGGCTACGTACGCACGAGGTGACGAGAGTCCGTGCGTAGCTACTATTATGCCATGTCCGGGTAGTCTAGGACCCACTAGCATGCCTTACGTATTGTACCTGTAATCCTGCCTATAACATTAAATTGCTAATATAATCGAAATCGTAATTGAATATCTAAAGAAGACTAGAGTCCATTTTCCTAATCATCTAAAAAGAGAATTGATTCCTCTGTGGATAATTGTATACCTGGTAGGGTTGTATTATGGAATATCATTAGACTTGACAAATGAGTTTCAAAACAAAGATTTTAAAGACTATATTTCATGTTCCTTTAAAAAGAATTTTACCACTTTCCTGAGAAAAATTGCTTTCTTGATAAAAATATGGACTCATTGTGTGAACATGTGTAACTTCGGGTGCCTAAGTCGCATAGATGATTCGCGAGCAGGATGACCCTGTATTTGTGTGTATTCATATGAGCACTTGATTCGCAGGTATGAATTGCGAGCAGGCTAGCCTTATTATTTTATGTATAACCACGTCGCATGATCGATTCGCGAGCAGGGCGGATAGATGCATCTATTGTTCGAGTTGTTCGACCCTTCGACAGTGCACATTTAATTATTGTTGGTCCGTGCCGTTCGGCCCTCGCCATTGCTTGCGCATGATTTACTGCGTAGTTGCTATGATTTTGCCTGATTACTTGCCTGAAATATTAAGTTGTCAATTGAAATGACAAAGATTTAAAGTTATTAAAAAGATTTTGGAAGAAGTTGTTCCTTCCCGTCGATTTATTGTTATTTGATTAAATCGCCCATGTTGATTAATTGTTATTAATATGACGAAGATATAAAGTGTTAAACGTGAACGGAGTTGAAAATATTTTTTCCTGATTTTAATAAATTGCCTATGATAATCATGCTTAGTGTCACACTTAAATATTCTAAATTGACCTTTAGTAAGTGTCTAATTTTGACCTCTCGTCACTACCTCTCTGAGTTTAGGCGGGCGACTTACTGAGTACACGTTGTTTTTGTACTCATGCTACACTTGTTGTGTATTTTATTGCACATGTACTTTCATAGCAATGTTGAGGATTTTGGAGACTTAGGTGAGCTGCATCATTCGGAGGCGATCAGCAACTGACAGTCTCCCTCGTATTGTATTTATTTTTATTTTAAATTTCCTTGTCCAATTTGTATTTCGGACAAGGCCTTGTGATGATTGAATAAATTCTTAGAACTAGCTCATGTACTTGTGACACCGGGTTCTGGGATGTGTTGGGATATATTTTCTAAATTGTAGTATTCAAACCATTATTTTTAATTAACAGATTTTATTTGGTTAATATGTAATAAAGTGAAAGGAAATATTTTCATAAATGTTAAAACCGGTAAGTTATTTCGATGAATTAATGATTTGGCTTGCCTGACATTGATGTCTGGCGCCATCACGACCTTACGTATTTTGGGTCGTGACAATTAATATGCATGCGGTGGTATAAGGTGTGGGTGTTGAAACGCATGCAGTAAGATAATGTGGGTTTGATATGCGTGGCTTGTAGGGGAACTACTAGATGTCATGTGATGTGATAATGTGGACTAAAACACTGGATGCTATTTTGGGGAAAATAATTTTTCAAAACAAACATAAAGGCTCCCGCAGTGATATAAGGAAAGAATTGAGTTATTTTACATGTGGGACTACGACGCAGTACCTTGGGAGTGACCTTGTTGATTTTCTCTATCTGCTGTTCTGTTGCTTGTTGTTCCCTTAATAAGGTTTTGTACCCTTTCGTTTTGTATTTGTTTTTTCTTGTTTCTATGTTGTTGTTTTCCGTAAATTCCTTACTAGTTCATTCCCTATCATTTTATTATATCATTATATCTTTTGCCTTGTTCTTATTATCTCCAGTAAGGCCCTGACCTGACCTCGTCACTACTCTACCGAGGTTAGTCTTAGCACTTACTGGGTACCATTTTTTGGTATACTCATACTACGTTTCTGCACATGTTATGTGCAGATCCATGTACATCATATCAGCCTCGATATTAGAATGTTGCGTTGCTACTTGGAGACTTCAAGGTACAGCTACCCGCATCCGCAGGCCTCGGAGTCCCCTTCAATACTATCTTGTCCTTATTTCTTTATGTTTCTTGATAGAGAGTGATGTATAGGGTTTCACAACATTATATCTAGAGCTTATAACTTATATCTCACCGGTTTTTGGGAGTTGTATATACTTTGAGTTGCAGTTTTTACTTTATACAATTATTGACGTTTTGAGCTTTTAGATTATTATTTCTATTATTTTGCATTCTTGTTAGGCTTATCAAGTCTTAGAGACTGGGTGCCGCCATGACATCCTACAGAGGGAAACTGGGGTCGTGATAAGTTGGTATCAGAGCTCTAGGTTCATAGGTGTTATAAGTCACAAGCAGGTTTTTAATAGAGTATCGCGGATTGGTACAGAGATGTCTGTACTTATCTTCGGGAGGCTATGGAACTGTTAGGAAAAGCTTCACTTCTTTGATTCCTTATCGTGCCAAATCTTTGACTTCGGATTCTAAAATTTCTTTCTTTCTATTTTCTCACAGATGGTGAGGACACGTACAGCTGGATAAGATGACCAGACACTCGCGCCCCCTAATAGAGTCGCGAGACGCCTAGGTCTGGGTAGATTCCGAGGACGTCCATGTGGTGCAGCCAGAGCACCTGCATGAGCTGCTATAGAGGAGCCACCAGTAGCTCCAGGTAGAGAGTAGGCACCCAAGACGCCTGCTACTACACCAGCTCTCTAGGAGACTCTCGCCTAATTTCTGAGCATGCTCGATACTTTGGCTCAAGCAGGGTTGATACCACTTGCTCCTGCCCCATCTCAGGCTGGGGGAGGAGCACAGACTCTTGCCGCCCGTACCCTAGAGTTGGAGGTTCAAGTTAATCAGGTCCCAGAGGTCATACTAGTGCAGCCGGTAGCGCTAGTTCAGCCCGATGTTAGGGCAGCAATTTTTGAAGAGGAGCATCTCAGGCTCGACAGGTTTTCATGAGGAGTACCATTGTATCCGCCGTACTTAGGTATTGCAAATTCTAGTGGGGTTTCTTTCACTATGTTCCAGCTTAGGGGAGCGACTTATCAGTGGTGGCGAGCACCACTTGGACTCAGTTCTCGGATATGTTCTTGAGGGAGTACATTCCTCAGAGTCCCAGAGATGCATGGCAGCGCAGATTTTAGTTGTGCTAGGGTTCTGTGACCTTGTCGGAGTATGCGGTCCGGTTCAATGATTTAGCTAGGCATGCACCATCCTTGGTTGCTACTATTAAAGCTTGGGTTCATCAATTTATCGAGGGGCTCAACCCCAATATAGATTTAGCATGGCCCGAGAGTTGGAGATGGACATCGCATACCAGCAGGTAGTGGGTATTGCTAGGAGATTGATGGGTATGCTGACTCAGGAGAAAGAGGAGAGAGAGGCCAAGAGGTCTCGAGATTCTGGCATATTTAGTGGTACCCGTGCCCCATCTGCAGCTCGTCATGGTAGGGGCTATAGGCTTCCAGCTATATTCCGGCAGCTCTTAGGCCTCAGGCTCCTTATTATGCACCGCCATTGTCTCGTGCACCTCCTGCATGGGGTGCTTTCAGTGGTCAGTCTTGCTGATCAGGCCCGAGCCAGCCACAACAGAAATCTCCTCCGAGAGACTTTTTTAAGTGGGGTGAAACCCGTCATATGGTAAGCGATTTCCCCAGGCTCAAGAGGTGTGCACCTCCACAGACTACTCAGTCTCTGCGTATTCCACCGGCCCCCCAGGCTTCTCAGCCCGTGGTCGCCGCACCAGTTGCTACCCTACCTACACAACCAACTAGAGGTGGAGGTCGAGTGGGCAGAGGTCACCCCATAGTGGGAGGCTAGGCCAGATACTATGCTCTTACTACTAGGACGAAGGCAGGTTCATCTGACTCAGTCATCACACGTATTTTTCATGTCTGTCATAGAGATGCATTAGTCTTATTTGATCCAGGCTCCACTTATTCCTATGTGTCATGTTATTTTGCTCCTTATTTGGGTGTATCTTGTGATTCTTTCAATTATCTTGTCAATGTGTCTACACTTGTGGGAGATTGTATTATTGTTGATCGTGTGTACCAGTCATGTTTGGTTGTTCTTAGTGGTTTTGAAACCAGAGCCGATTTACTGTTGCTCAGTATGGTAGATTTTGATGTTATTTTGGTCATGGACTGGTTTTCGCCCTATCATGCTATCCTTGATTGTCACGCAAAGATGATGACGTTGGCTATGCCAGGTCTATTGCGGTTAGAGTTGAGTGGTACTTTAGATTATGTTCCTAGCAGGGATATTTCATTTCTAAAGGCTCACCAGATGATGGAGAAGGGGTGTGATGCATAACTGGCATATGTGAGAGATGTTAGTGTTGATACTCCTACGGTCGAGTCAGTTCTGGTAGTGAGGGATTATCCAGATGTATTCTCGTCGAATCTTCCGGGCATGCCGCCCATTAGGGATATAGACTTTGGTATTGGTTTGTTACCGGGCACTCAACTCATTTCTATTCCACCCTATCGTATGGCCCCAGTAGAGTTGAAAGAGTTAAAGGTACAATTGCAAGAGTTCCTTGATAAGGGCTTCATTCGGCCTAGTGTGTCGCCTTGGGGTGCTCCAGTCTTATTTGTAAAGAAGAAAGACGGTTCTATGCGAATGTGTATTAAGTATCGCTAGTTAAACAAGGTTACCGTGAAGAATATGTATCCATTTCCATGTATTAATGGCCTATTTTATCAGCTTCAGGGTGCCAAAGTGTTCTCTAAGATCAACTTGCGTTTAGGCTATCATCAGTTGAAGATTCGGGAGCTAGATATACCGAAGACTGCCTTCAGGACTGGGTATGGACATTATGAGTTCCTTGTGATGTCTTTTGGGCTGGCTAACGCCCCAACAACATTCATGCACTTGATGAATAGTTTATTTCAGCCATATGTTGACTCGTTTATCATTGTGTTTATTGACGATAGTCTGGTGTACTCCTAAGCCGGGAGGATCGTGAGAAGCACCTAAGGGCTGTGATTTAGACCTTGAGAGAAAAGAAGTTATATGCAAAATTTTCATAGTGTGAATTATTGCTAGATTTAGTGGCATTTTTTGGTCATGTAGTGTCGAGTGAGGGGATCCAGGTAGATTCGAAGAAGATTGAAGCAGTGCAGAGTTGGCCCAGACCATCCTCAGCTTCGGAGATCCATAAGTTTCCTTGATTGGCAGGGTATTACCATCGATTTGTATAGGGTTTCTCATCTATTGCAGCACCTATGACTAGATTGACCCAGAAAAGTGCTCCGTTCAGGTGGATCGAGGAGTGTGAGGAGAGCTTTCAAAATCTCAAGACAGCTTTGACCACATCCCCGTTGTTGGTGTTGCCTACATGTTCCGGGTCTTACACAGTGTATTGCGATGCGTCGTGCATTGGTCTCGGCGCAGTTTTGATGCATAACGGTAGGGTGATTGCTATGCGTCTAGACATCTGAAGGTGCATGAGAAGAACTATCATGTCCACGACCTCAAGTTAGAAGCTATTGCTCATGCCTTGAATATCTGGTGGCACTACTTGTACGGTGTCCCTTGTGAGGTCTACACCAATCACTGGAGTCAACAACATCTGTTCAAATAGAAGGATCTTAACTTGCGGTAGGACAAGTGGTTAGAGTTGCTTAAGGACTATGATATCACCATTCTATATCATCCTGGGAAGGCCAATGTAGTAGTCGATGCCTTGAGTCGCAATGCGGAGAGTTTTGGCAGCTTGGCATATCTACTAGTAGCGGAGAGGCCTTTAGCCTTGGATGTTCAAGCCTTGGCCAACAAGTTTGTTATTTCTGAATCGAGCCGAGTTTTGGCTTGTGTTTTGGTCTTCTCTTTATGATCGTACCAGAGAGTGTCAGTATGACAATCCCCATCTACTTGTCCTTAAGGTCACGGTTTAGCACAACGATTCCAAGGAGGTCACTATTGGAGATGACAGTGTATTACGGATGTAGGGAAATCTATGTATGCCTAATGTAGATGGCTCGTGTGAGTTGATTCTCTAGGAGGCTCACAGTTCACGGTACTCCATTAATCCAGGTGCCGCAAAGATGTATCAGGACTTGAGGAAACATTACTGGTAGAGGAGAATGAAGAAGGACATAGTGGAATATGTAGCTCGGTGCCTAAATTGTCAGCAGGTGAATTATGAGCATCATCAGCTAGGTGGGTTGCTTCAGAAGCTAGAGATTCCAGAGTGGAAATAAGAGTGGATCACTGTGGATTTTGTTACAGAGCTCCCACGGACTCAGAGGAAGTTCCATGCAGTTTGGGTGATTATGGATACATTGACCAAGCCAGCTCATTTCATTCCAGTGGTGACTACTTACTCTTCAGAGCAGCTGGCTCAGGTTTATATTCGCGAGATTTTCAGGCTTCATGGCGTGCCAGTATCTATCATCTCTGACCGGGTTACACAGTTTACATCGTGGTTCTGGAGAGCCGTACAACATGAGTTGGGTACTCGTGTGGAGTTGAGTACATCATTTCACCCTCAGAAAGACGGGCAGTCCGAGCGCACTATTCAGATATTAGAGGATATGCCTCGTGAATGTGTGATGGAATTTGGGGGTTCTTGAGATCAGTTATTTCTACTTGTAGAGTTTTCCTACAACAACAGTTACCAGTCGAGCATTCAGATGGGCCAATACGAGGCTTTGTATGGTAGGCAGTTTCGATCTCCACTAGGTTGGTTTGAGCTAGGTGAGGCTAGGCTATTGGGTACAGACCTGGTTGAGAATGCTTTGAAAAAAGTTAAATTGATTCAGGATCAACTTTGTACATCCCAATCCACACAAAAGAGTTATGGATCAGAAGGTTTGCGACGTTGCATTCATGGTTGAGGAGCGGGTCTTGCTCCAGATTTCGCCCACACAGAGTGTTATGAGGTTCCAGAAGAAGCGAAAGCTGAGCCTTCGGTATATCAGACCATTTCAGATTCTTGAGAGGGTTAGAGAGCTGGCATACAGACTTGCACTACCACCTAGTATAGCTGCAGTTCATCCAGTGTTCCACATTTCTATGCTCTGGAAGTATCATGGTGATCCGTGTCATGTGTTAGACTTCAGCTCAGTCTAGTTGGAGAAGGATCTATCTTATGTTGAGGAGTCCGTAGCTATTTTGGACAGGAAAGTTTGAGAGTTGAGGTCGAAGAACATTGCTTCAGTGAAGGTTCAGTGCAGGGGTCACCAAGTTTAGGAGGAGACTTGGGAGACCCATAAAGACATGCGCAACCGTTATCCTCATCTTTTCACCATTTTAGGTATGTCTCTATACTCGTTCGAGGAAGAACATTTGTTTTAAGAGGGTGAGGATGTAATGAAATGGGTGGTTGTTTTGAGAGTATTAGCCCCGATCCACAATTTATTTCTTTCTCTATGTTATATTGGGGTTACGCAACTTGCTGGGGTATTTGGTTTTGGTTTCGGGTGAGTTTCAGAGTGAAATGGGACACATAGTCACTAAATTGGAAGTTTAAGTCATAGGAGTTGATCGTAGGTTGACTTGTGTGAAGACGACTCCGGAATGGAGTTTTGACAGTTTAAATAGCTCCATATGGTGATTTTTGTCTTAGGAGCGTGTCCGGATGTTGATTTGGAGGTAAGTAGGTCATTTCGGCGTTAATTGGTGAAAGTTGGAAATTGATGGAATTTTGGGAAGATTGATCGAGAGTGGACTTTTTGATATCGGGGTTGGATTTAAATTTCGGACGTTGGAATAGGTTCACAATGTTGTTTAGGACTTGTGCGCAAAATTTAAGGTCAATCAGACTTGATTTGATAGGTTTCAACATCGGATGTGGAAGTTAGAAGTTCAAAAGTTCATTAGGCTTGAACCGATGCGCATTTCGTGGTTTTAGCGTTGGTTGATATGATTTGAAGGCTAGACTAATTTCTTATGATGTTTTAGGATTTTTTTAGTATAATTGGTTAAGGTCCCGGGGCCTCGGGTTTGATTCGGATCATATTCAACGCATTTCAGAACTTCGGAGATTGCAGATTTTGCTGGTGCTGGTGTTGTTGTACGTGATCACGAGTGTGGGACCGCGTTCGTGAAGTGTTAATGGTGGCAAAATGGATTTTGTTCTACGCATTCGCGAGACTGGGTTTGCGATCGCGTAAGTTGGTGTAGCAGTGAATCGTGAACGCGTGGGTATGATTGCGTTCGCGTAGAAGAATGAGAAGGCTAGGGAATCACGCGTGATTGTTCATCGCGATCGCGTGAAGTCATTCGCGATCATGTAGGGATCAATGAACCGCGTTCGTGAGTTGACCACACATTCGTGTAAGAGGAAAATTGGGCCAGTGGCATTTTGTGATTCGCGAACGCGAGGCAATTTCCGCATTCACGAAGAAGGAACATCTGGGCAGTAGATTTAAGTTTCAAAATCGAGGGTTTATGTCACTTTTCACCATTTGGACTTGAGATCTCATATTGAAGCGATACTTTGAAGGATTTTCAGAGGGGTTGTTGGGGTAAGAGTTCTTAACTTGTTTTTGATTAAATTCCCTTAATCTATCATTGAATTTATCATTTAATATGGGATTTGGGTTGAAAAGCTGGGGGAAATTGGAGGAAACTTTTCAGGATGAATTATGGGGAGTTGAGCGAGATTTTGTTATCAGATTTGTGTAATTTTTATGGTTATAATAGATATTGAATGAGTGTTCAAATTTTATAATTTTGGTCGGGTTCTGATACGTGGGCCCGAGTCAACTTTTTGGAGCAATTTTTCAATTATTTGCTATAGTCATTTTCACTATTTAAATTGGTTTGCAATAGTATATTTATAGTGTGAAATTATTTTGGCTAGATTCAAGCCGTTCGGAGTTGGAAAATCGAGGAAAAGGCCTTCTTAATGATTGATTGAGCGTGGTTTGAGGTAAGTGACTTGTCTAACCTTGTGTGACAAAAATTCCTCTTATGATTTGGTACTATTATGGTAATTTTCATTATGTAAAGACCGTGTACGCAATGTGACGAGTGTGTACATGGGCTAGATGTTGAAAATCCTGGCTCCAGCCAAGTAATTTCATTTTTATGCCTTAATTGAGTTACTTTCGCATCTATAATCATCATGTTTAGCCTGATTTCACATGTCTACTTGTCTTATCTCTTATTTGCATCTTGTACTACAAGCTTAGTTGAATTACCTACTTCCTTATTCGGTATTAATTATTTAACTGTGGGATTCTTTACTTGAAATTGCTATCCTCGAATTATCATTGTTTCATTTGTTATGTTTTGGTTTTAGTGATTATTGTTGAGGTGGTTGTTGTTATTGTCGCACGAGGTTTCTGACTTAAGGTTATTATTGTTGACGAGGTTTCTGCAGTGCGGTTGTTTTTATTTGCATGAGGGTTCTGTCATGCCGTCGTGATTATTGATACGCATGCGGTGGTATAAGGTATGGGTGTTGAAACACATGTGGTGAGATAAGGTGAGCTTGATACGCGTGGCTAGTGGAGGAACTAAAAAAGTCATGCGGTGTGATAAGGTGGGCTAAAACGCGAGATACAATTTCGGGAAAATGGTTTTTCAAAACAAACATAAAGGCTCCGCGGTGATATAAGGAAAGACTTGAGTTATTTTACATTTGGGACTACGAGGCGGTACCTCGGGAGTGTCGCTATTGATTTTCTCTATATGTTGTACTCTTGCTTGTTGTTCCTATAATGTGTAAGATTTTGTACCCTTTCGTGTTGTATTTTCCGTTTCTTGATTCCGTCTTGTTGTTTTCCATAAATTCTTTATTATTTCATTTCCCTGTCATTTTATTATATCATTATATCTTCTGCATTGTTCTTATTATCTCCAGTAGGGACTTGACCTGATCTCCTCACTACTCTACTAAGGTTGGGTTTGGCACTTACTAGGTACCACTATAGTGTACTCATACTACGCTTCTGCACATATTTTGTGCAGATCCAAATACATCCTATCATCCTCGATATTAGAGTGTTGCATTGCTTCTTGGAGACTTCAAGGTATACCTGCCCGCGTCCGCTAGCCTCGAAATCCCATTATATCCCGTCTTTTCCTTATTTCTTTATGTTTCTTGATAGAGAGTGATGTATAGGATTGCACAACATTATATCTATAGCTTGTGACTTATACCTCACCGGATTTTGGGAGTTGTATATAATTTAAGTTGTAGTTTTTTCTTTATACAGTTGTTGAAGTTTTGAGCTTTTAGATCATTATTTCTATTATTCTGCATGCTTGTTAGGCTTACCTAGTCTTAGAGACTAGGTGCCGTCACGACATCCTACGAAGGGAAACTGGGGTTGTGATAGGGCTGAAGAAGTTAATACTGCCTGTTATTTGATTAACAGGTGCATGATCAGGTCCCTATTTGACAAGACTCCTTATGAGCTGCTTAATGGGAGAAAACCAAAGCTTCATTACCTAAGGGCATTTGGATACAAATGTTTTGTTCTCAACAACGGTACTGAAGCATTGGAAAAACTTGATGAAAAAAGTGATGAGGGAATTTTTCTTAGTTACTCTTCTCAAAGAAAGGCATACAAAGTCTAGAACAAAATGACTCAATATGTAGAGGAAAGTGTACATGTGATCTTTGATAAATCTCACCACTCAAGTGGGAAGGACTCACACGACAAGGATGATCAAGATGGACATTTCTTAAAGGTTCCTGGAGAGGCCATAGATATGGCGAATGGCTGATGAGTCAAGTCAAGGAGATTGGTGAAGAAGATGCAACTGATTCTCCGACCGAAACAGAGGAACATGGTCCCTCTATCACCACAACTGAAGCTGAGCATATCGTTGCTGATGCTATATTAGGTACTTCAGATGCTTAACACAGAAGGGGAACTCATACTTCTATAGATGCCAATGATGGGTCAAATATGGAGGAATCTGGTCCCTCGCATTCTGAAGTTCAAGTATCTAACTGGAAGCACATGAGTTCACATCCACTTGAAAATGTGATCACTTTCTTGGACTCTATTATTTAAACTAGATCTAAGGCAAGAAACATGTTTGCCTTCTCAACTTTATTGTCTCAGCAAGAAATAGTCCTACTGCTACACATGTTTCTGAAACATCACCTGATAATAATATAGATTATGAACAATTACAGAAACATTATGGTATAGAAGATAATGAATTAGAAATTAAAGATGAGACACCACTTACACCTAGTAGTGTTAGAGCTGGTAGCAGGGGTAGTGGTCGTGGTGCTAGTAGTAGACCATCTATGGCCGCGACTACTAATCATAGAAAAAGAAGTAAGGTTTGGAAATTTTTTGACGAAATAGAGAATTCTGATAGAGTTAGATGCAAAATTTGTAAAGATGATTTTAACCATAAGATTGGAGGGCAATTAGGGGGGGGGGCTGGGACACTTAGTAGACATATGAGAATTGAGCATCCTATAGAATGGGGCTCTGATTTAGATGAAAATCAAGGAACTCTAAACCCTAGTACTGGAGGACTTGTGAAATATGATAAAATAAAGGATCATGAGGAGTTAGAAAAAATGATTGCTTTGGGTAGTCTACCTTTTTCGTTTGCTTCTTCATCATATCTTATTATGTATATTCAAAGGATTATAGATATCCCTGAAAGTACTTGTAGATCTGATATCTTTAGATTTCATGGACAATATCAAATATACATACATTATTTGTTTGACCACCTTCCTTGTAGAGTTTCTCTAATATCTAATATTGGCTATGCTGTTAAAGGAAATGATTATTTGACAATTACATGTCATTGGATAGATGTTAATTATTGTATGCAAAAACGTATTATCGTTTTTAAATATGATGAAGATTAGAGTGATACTGTTGTGTTTATAAGTACTACTATTTGCGAAGTTGTTGAATTTTATAATCTTAAGAAAAAAGTATTGTATGTCTTTTTATATATAATGCTTCTAACAATAATGCCACAATTTTAATATTTAAACTGCATTTGCAACTACTACTTGACGAAATTTTTCATGTTAGGTTTGCATGTCATGTTAATAATTTAATTGTTAAAAGTGGCCTTGATTTATTTTCAACTGAGATTACTCATGTTAGAAGAGCAGTTTGTGTTATTCAAGGAAATAATAGACAATATAGAATTAGGGAATTTAAGAATGCCAGACGAAATTGTTACTAGATGGAATTATACATATATATTTTTAAAATATTGCTACACATATAGATTGCCAATAACTGAAGTTGCTAATGCGTATTGTACTGATCCAAACTGTTTGTTAACAACTACTACTTGGGAGGCCATTAATGATGTTGTTAAATTTTTATATAAATTTTATACAGCTATTGTTGAGTTTTCTGGAGCATATTACCCTACTGTTACTATGGCTTTAGTGCATATAGCTGAAATTTTTTTCTACTCTCTGAATTTAAGAAGAAAGAAAAATATAAGGATGTTGAAAAAATGCAAGCAAAATTCAAAAAATATTTCTTTCCAATTCCTCCGATTTACTTAATTGGTGCTATTTTAAATCCTTCTATTAAGATGCCTGATTTTCACCAATTAATCAATGATTTATATACTTATATGGAGATTGGACCAACTGAAACCCTAGATATATATGTTTGTATGAACAAGCTAAATGATTATTTACAACAATTATATAATTAGTATGCAAATATATTTGATGATCCTGCTCTTAATGTAGGCAATGTTAATCCCACTATGCATTGTACCACTTCTACTACTATGAATGATGATGAAGGCCTTGATAGTTTTAATATTTTTTTTACATTTTCTAATACTCAAACCAGTAGCAGGAACATTGATGGCTCGGGACGTGCTGAATGTGCCAATTTCAACTGTTGCATCAGAGAGTACATTTAGTCAAGCAAGGCAACAACTTGGAGACACCCGTCACTCATTAGGAAGCAATTCTTTGGATGTTTTAGTATGTTTCAGAGATTGGATTAGATCGGAACGAAGAAATCAGGGACGTGAAGATATTCATAGCCCAGAAGACGAGGAACTTGGAGATTTATTAACACATGGTAACCCATCTGAATTTAACACTCCAAAAGATGACCAAGAAGTTCACATTGATTATGAAGAACTTACTAAGGCAATGCGAAACCTTTGAATTTACTCTTTTTCGTTAGTTTACTTGTTGTTATATGTAAACCTTTCAATTTGTAAGTTTGAATTTTGAAATAAATGTAGCACTTACAATTTATAAGTGCAATTTTTTCCATCTTCATTGTATTCTTTATACTTTTACTTTATATTAATATAAATTATAATAGCTATACAAAATACAAAAAAAATAACACTAAACTGGCCCGGCTCCTTGGACCCGTAACCCTTACGGTTCATTTTTTACCCGGATGGACCCGGACCCGTTAAGCCCGGTAAACACTAACCCGTAATCGGCCCCGATTAGAAACAGGACGATTTAATTTTTTCCTAATCCGGCCTAGCCCGGCCCTCCCGTTTAACACATTTAGTTGGTGTAGAAACTTAGTAGGAACCACTTAGTCAGAGGGGAGAACAGGGTAAGGGGAAACAAGGACCTGTCAGTACTACATGGGAACCTACAGAGGGACCTGGTCCCTATGCCCAAAGGGGGTTCTCTACTCCTGGTTCTACAAGACACCCCTAGATAGTGCTGACACTACCCCATTTGACCACCCTGATAGTGTTCTATTGGAGATTGTATACCCATAAATGAAGTCAGTATCTGAAGGTGAATCTGGTGATAGTAACAATGGCATTTATAATATGTCTGTAATAAAGTTCATAGATGCTAGGCATGGGGGAAAGCCACAAAGGATTCGGTCCCCAAACTCCCAACCACTAGACATCAGAAAAAGGATGCACTTAACAGTGCTTTGAAAGTAAATAAGTAAAAGAAGAATAGAAGGAGACTTGTGAAAAGTAGGTTGATTGATGAGGAGGATGTGCCTCCTTCTAATGTAGTGGAGGTGGGTGATAAGGAGCCTGTTAAGGAACCCGCTCCTCTTATAAGGAAAAACTCAAAGAAAACCATTGCTTCTAAATAAAATAAGGTAGCTTCTGACAGAGAACTGATGAGTGACAAGGGTGATGATGTAATGGAGGAAGGAGAAGTAGAGAAAGAAAAAGTTGAGAAGAAGAAGCCTCTAAGAAGGAGGAAGAGTACTGGTGGGGAACACGCTTCCTCCAAAAGGCCAAGGATGGAATTATCAGAGTTAGAGAGGAGGGCTAATCTGAAGAGACAAAAGGTTTTGTAGGGCCAAGTCTTTAATCCTTGAACAACCAGGCATGAGACAATTGGTAGAAATTGTGAAATTCCAGAAGTGGACCCATCTCTTTGAAACCAAAAATTCCAAATCTTATGAAGAGGAGGTGAGAAGCTTATATGCTAACATGTTTGTGGTAGATGGGGATACACTCTGTTTGAAGGTGAATGCGAAGGACTTTTTCATGGATGGGGTAGCTCTTGGTGAGATTATTGATGTTCCTACTGCTGGGCTAAAGATTGTGGAGGGAACTGGTTCCCCTGACTTTAAAAAGCTGCTCATAAAGCAAGAAATTCAAACGGGGGGAAAGAGTACACAAGAAGTCCCTTAAGCCAGAATACTAGTTGATGTTTGAGTTCCTGAACAAGGTGATGCTGCCTAGGGCTGAGAGTATCATCTCCATTGCGGACTTGATCCTTATGGAAGCACTGGACTCTTACTCTTCCATTAGTCTGCCTGGGATTATGATTGAACATTTGTTGAAGGTGGCAGATTTCAAGGATGGCAATCCTGGTCTCCCCTATGGGTTTCTTCTCACAAAAGTCTTTGAATTGTTCGCGATTCCTTTGAGAAAAGCATCTGTGGGGACAATAAAGCAAATGCTCACTATGAAAACTTTGGAAGAGTGTGAGTGTGGGTGAAGAATGGAGAAGTAGGAAGCAACTCCACCATCTCTCAGCTGATCGATGCTCAAGAGGCTGCCAATGAAGATATTAAGCGTCTGAAAGCACAAAATGCCATTCTAGAGTGAAAGCTTACTCCGGCCAACAAGGAACATGGTTCCAGCAGTGCTCAGGGTGAAGAGGTTTCCCTTTTGAAGGCTGAAAATGCTGAGTTGAGAAAACAAGTGGAGAACCTAAAGGAGCAGCTGATCAATTATCAAAGGGTCTACAAATGCTCGAATGGACAATCTCATCAAGGCTCTTTCTCCTTAATCCTTCCTGACCCCCGTCTAGTGTCCCTTGTTTTTGCACCTTTTCCTAGTCCGCTCTTAATCATGTCCTTTTGTTGACTCTAATTATTGATTGTGGTACTTAAATTTTTGAATTATAATATTTGTGTGATTTAACCAAGTATAATATGTATAAAACCGCTAGCTCACTTGACTCTAAAGCTAGACAAAAAAAAAAACAAAATCCTTGTAACTATTACTCCCTCCGTAATTTATGTGAACCTGTTTGACTGCGCACGAATTTTAAGAAAAAATGAAGAGTTTTGGAATTTGTGATTCTAAACAACTCAAAAAGGGGCCCAGAGTATTTGTATGGTTATAAAAGCTTCTCATTAAGGGTAGAATTGTAAGCTTAAGCTAAATTGTTACCAAATGTAGAAAGTGATCATATTTTGGAACGCACTAAAAAGGAAATAGGTTCATATAAACTCGAAGAGAGGGAGTAGATAACTTCCCCTCTATCTCGTCCTATACATTTGCAAGACAATTTAAGATAGGGAAGCTCTTCAACCTTCCCAGAATAGTCTTCCATTTGCTTTCCTTTTTTTCTGTGAGAGGTATTTGTAATATTATGTCTCTAATCCTCAGAGTACATGTAGTCACTTACCTCCAAAATCTACGCAAGTTTATCTTAAGCCAAATATGATATACTGCTGCTGAGAACAGGAATGTTAGTATACTTGCTCGAGGTCTCTAGTTGTTGCTCCTATTTATTAACCAGCCAACTTCATTGTCCCAGTTACCAATTTGATGTCATTCTTCCATTCATCACACTCAAACAGAGAAAGATTATGTGTTCCCTCAGAATTCTGTCTATAGAGAACAAAGTCACTAGCCACATATACACTCCAAGTTCTTAGCCTATCAACTGTAGAAAGTCTTCAATGAAGAGCCAACCAGAGTATAAACGCATGCCTAGGAATTACTTTTGACTCTATCACTGTCCTCTTCCATGGACTCTTTTAGTATTGTGGCAGAGATGATGTATATATCTTCTTTATGCTGAACTTTCCTTGTACACAATATCTGTTCAGGTTTACTGAAGAGTCTATTTTCATCAACCAACTCCTAACCTCAAATATTTTCCTCACAAGTCACAAGCGAGCAGCTTGCTTGGATGTTTGCACACTGAAGAAATTTTGACCTTTAATGTAGAATCTATGTATCCATTGGACATATGGAGTGTCTTTCTTTGCCTTTATAGCCCATAACAGTTTGCACAATGCATCTTTATTCCATGTGTAGATATCATCTCCCAGCTGACCTTGGCATACAATGTTTCCTCCAAGCATTTAAAGCTCTTCTGGAGGGTTCATTGCTTCCTGTCTAAAGAGATCCTACAAGCAGTGATAACAAGAATAGTTGTGCCCAGTAAATCTGCATTTCAAAGATGACACTCTTGATCAACTGTAATCGACCATTGTAAATGAGAAATTTATTGGTCCAGCATCTGATTCTTGCAGTAAATCTCTGTACCAATGTCATACACTATTTAATAGTGAGCTTCTTGGACAATAGTGGTACCCCTAGATACTTGAAGGGAATCTCCTCTAATGTGAATTGCGATTCAACAAGTAGTGAGCTTCTCCATGTTAGCTTTAAGACCAGACACATCAGAAAAGTGATTAAATCTTTCTAGCAACAGTTGTATTGATACCTTATCTTCCCTACAACACAAGATTAATACTTCAACGAAAAAAAAATATATGCCAAGTTCTTCCTAGCACATCTTAGGTGGTAGTTGAAATCTGAATTATACTTTAGTGCCTTCAAGGCTCTTTTCAAGTACTCCATGTCCAATACAAAGAGGTAAGGAGACATAGGATCTCCTTGTCGATGCCCCTTCTTGGCCTAAAATTTAGCAGACAAATCTCCATTTTGTAGAGGAGGATAACTGAGAGTAGTCACGCACTCCATTATCAATTGAAACTTTTTTACTAGTAAGCCAAATTCAACTCTGACATAGGGGTCGTGATGGTACCTAATCTCTAAGACTAGATAAGCCTATCACATAACAAAATCAATCAAAATATAACAACTTCAATTTTGACAAAAACTTTGAAATACGTAAATATAGCCAAACGTGGATACAATATCAACTTCCCAAAACCCAGTAGTATTGATTCATAAGCTTTACATGGAATACCTATTAAGTCTCAAAGAGTACTATACTGTTTGAAATACATAAATTGTTGATGGGTTTACAGTACCTTAGCTTTATGTTTTTATGATCTAACAAACTTACTGTCAAAGAACCAGATAAGGAACCTGACACACTTGGTACACAACTCAAATCAACGGATTTCAGCCAATGTGAGTTGCTATGACTTCAGAAGATAAAGAATCAACCCATGGACCTGATCCCTTAGAGTTTCCCCGACAGCATTACAAGTCAAATCTACAGTTGGAAAGTGACTGCATGCACTGTACACGCTACAGTGTAGACACAGTTTAGCAGTCACTTCCCATTGGGAAGGGCTTTTTTTTACCAACCAAGTGTTTACATTATCTATGTGATATCATCATAATTATATCAAAAAGAAGTATCACAAAAAAAACATAACTTGAACACTTGTGAGATCACTCAAGCATTGAAGATCTGATAGAGCATTGAAGTCACAAGTGTATCAAGAACAAAGTGCA
>ML438893.1:0-35446 GCA_005239525.1 Nicotiana knightiana
CCCCTCCCCCCCAGGTCTTTTTATCTCCTATCACCACTTGTCAATTGACCAAGCGAGTCTTTCTTTTATGAGAGTTCCCATCCGATAGGAATGGCCTTCTATTGGGTAGCAGAATGAGCAGATCAAATATCTGTTCATGTCATTATATAAGGTATTAGAGCATGATCTTATTTAGCAAATGTACCCTCAGAAAATCATAATTCATAAATGGTTCATTTCTGCATGAGAACGAGGAAAAATGGCAATTATTAACATCATCAAAACCAAAGAATAATGTTGCATAAATCAAACAGGATAGAGAGAAGGAATATTTCCTGTCAAATAAAGTCCCTTCCTCCAAGTTCAATATAGCCTCTTAGGCCAGCTCACTTACAAAAAAAGGAATTTGACCATCTTGTTATATAAGATTCAGCTAGACAAAAGTATAAAAGAATTAGGTGTTAATGTCATAAAGTGGAGAAGTCTTTTGAAAATATCAAGCAATTTTATTTTGTAGTAATTTTA
The DNA here is from genome assembly GCA_005239525.1 of Nicotiana knightiana. NCBI lineage: Eukaryota > Viridiplantae > Streptophyta > Magnoliopsida > Solanales > Solanaceae > Nicotiana > Nicotiana knightiana. The sequence continues at coordinate 505 of ML438893.1, forward strand.
ATTCTTGAATACTAAAAATAACTTTTTAAAAACGATCAGGTAACTGGGACTAGAAGGAGAGTCACCAGTCAAATTGGCTTTTTTGTTTGATAAACTGTCAAAAAGGCATCTTTGGGATCCAAAGAGTATCCATGTACATGGACCAGAAATGCATTGGTACCTCCCAGATAAATTAAAGATGGATATTTTAAACTAGGTGTGGATGATTCAAACTATCAACTTGGTGGAGCATTACATTTTCAATGAGTCAAGAAGCTACACAAGCAAGATGCAATGTTTTTCATGCCCCCACCAAATTGAAAAAAGAAAATGGGAGTGTCAGTATTCATTCCCACTATAAAGTTCCAGAAAAATGCTACTCTCCACCTCACAATTCTTCAACTAAGAATAGAAAATAAGGAATGTTGGGATTTAATTTCTTTACAATTTAATGGCCCCATGTACTTAACATTGAGTGAAGAAGAGAACACTTTTCATATTTCAAGGACCTCAAATAGCAAGCTAATTATCTTTGAATAGACGTTACTTCCCCGGGACCAATTACATACAAAGATTAACATTTTTCACAATTGTTTGGGAATATTAAAAACTTATTGATACAAAACCCCTATATTATCTTTCAATAGACTTATTACTCCCCTGTGTTATCAAAGGCGAAAAACGCAAAAAAGCTCTAAGGTCCATTGGGGCTTTAAGCGCAAAGCGCAAATAAAGTGTGGGCTTTAGTGAAAAAAGGCACAACTGGAGAAAAAGCAAAAATATGTATATGTAGTCCAAGACTAATAAGTATAACCATGAATAAAAAATATATGGACAAAGAAATTGAAACAAAATAATGATAAAGTGAACTATCAGTTGTTTAATGTTGTCTTTTCAGGGTTACACTCATTGGCAAGGAAATGTATGCCTCGGAGCCTTGATGCAACACTAAAGCGCCCACAAAGCGAGGCGAAGCGCTCAACATGTTTTGAGCCATGCTTCAGAGCTTAAGCGCGCCTTTAATAACACTGTCACTCCCCCAGACCAGCAATATACAAAGATTCACTTTTTCTAATACAGATATTGTTCGAGTCAGCTAGCTTGGGCCTCGACTAATCTACTAAATAGATGCTATCTCCCACCAGCATAAGTATTGGGTAACTTTGGCCACCAACTCTTTGGCCGATGGAGTGAATTCACCTAGAGTCTCGTCTGCAAGGATTCAAACCTTGTGTTGTTACTCTGACACCTTGACCGCTAGAGCCACCCTCTGGGGGTTGTTCTAACATTTACTTATTTAGGACAATAATAAACTTAGTAACATAAAACTTCCCTAAGGTAATCAAACACTAGAATTTTTCTTCTGCACAAGCAAATATATACAAAGCTCATTGCACATTTATGTCAAGAATATTGATTAACACGATTACAAAGAAAACTAACTGAGTCGCCAAAAAGCAGTTACCGAACAAGTCAAAGAACAAACTGTAACATCCTTGAGACATATTGATCCAACAAATATTTAACTTACAAGTACTGCAATTTCTGGAGTTGGCCAAGCTGTGGTACCAGTTGACCTGTTAGATTTGCATTTCCAAGATCACTGTGTAAAAATATGCAGCCAAAATTCACAAATGAAACTCATAACATAAAGGGACAAAAGAAAAAAAAGATTTTGTGTAGCTTACACTCTAGTCACACTATTTTCATTGTTGCATGTCACATGGAACCAAGTACAAGGATTAACAAGTGTTGGATCCCAACTCTGTAGAACACTATTAGGATCATCCAAATTGGTCTTCAGAGCAGACAAAGCATCACCTGTCTTACATAAAAGATTATACATCAATGATCACCTCATCACACATTAAAACTAGAAATTTTGTTGTATTATTTACAGCAAAATGCCTCCTCTCCCCCGACATTTTTTGGTGTCCATATAGTTCATAACCAAACCAAATATAACTTAAATACTTCATAGAATAATATGAGAGTTGCAGTTCAACTTTTTATGTAAAGAGAATTCCCAATTTCCATTCAACACCCAATTGAACAGTCAAGTCAATTAAGGTAACAAAACCAAATTTGAGTCAGAAAGTAAAACATATCTTTTTAACTCCACACATAATCACCAAAATCTTGAAAAAGGGAACAAACCTTCAGCGTTACCGGCAACCGGTGACAAGTTCAAAAACAGCGGAGTTAAGCATAGAAAAACCCAGATCACCAAGACAGACTGATCCATGATTCCCGGTCATCCACAACTAAAAATCAAGATTCCTCATTTAAACCATTCAATGGCACTCAGCCGAACCCAAAAAGGTGAGGTCAATGCAGTAGTAAAAGTAAAAAGGAAGCAAAGCTTATGATAGAGAAAAGATTCAAAGAAAGAAAGATAGAAAGCTTTTTTGTTTGTTTGTTTTGTTTATGAATTAATTACTAATGGTAAGTTGTTCAACGAAGGAATGGTGTAGGCGTGGCAGTCGTGGAGAAAGTTAGTCAAAGCTTCTTCTGCCTCACTCTGTCTATTCTATAGGAAATAAAAAGTGCAGCTTGGACTTGGATTATGCATTTCTTTCTTTATATCATTTCCAAAAAGAGATTTGAAGCTTTGACAGATCATTCTTTTTGACTTATTTGACAAAGAATCTTTACCCAAACAGATACCGGAATTAAAGTTTTCCAAAATAGTAATAGCAATATGTAATACCTTAATAATTCAGACAAATAATATGTGACAAAGTTCGCTTTTTTTTTCTTCTAAAAATGTGTTAGTTGTTATCAGCAAAATACTTAGTATATACATTTAAAAAAAAACATAAGTCTACTGTAAATAAGTGATAATTGAGGTAAGAGAACATATAGTTGAAAATAGTTAAGTAGTAATTATTAAGATTGTTCCAAGAGAAGAAATATATCAAATATTCATTGATGTATGTGACGTATATTAATATCGAGCATGAATTAAAAATAAAATTATATTTTTACCGTAGGAAGTATATTAACAGAGCGTAAGTAATTTAGTGTGTTGTAAATGATATTAATGACTTTACATTACTAGTTAAATGAGACGCTGGTCTCCAGTCAGTGCTATTACTAGTTAATATTGATGCGTTAATTGTTAGAGGTATGTGTCTTTAACTATTTTTTTTCCTTCAAGAATTTAACTTTTATACATTTAATATACTAGTTTTAGTATACGTGTAGAATAAAAAATAAATTTTGAATATAAACTTGAACTCATAATAAGTAGTTTTTTCACCTCATAAAATGGATTGAACATTTAGGAAAATTGTTTATCTCGAAAATGGTTTTAACAATTATATTTAATTTGTGATTCTAAAAATATGTGATTTATTCTAACACTAGTTGATTATTAGCAAGTAATAAGTGCAAGTAAAGAAAATGAGATAAGCAACCAAAGTCGTCACGAAGCCGGGGACCTCAAGCTCAGTAATATCGAAGACCTCGAGGGTAGCCTTTGGCAGTTAATAATGGATAATAAATGGAGAGCAATAAATGAAGAACAATAAAGCTGTAGGACAAATTCGAGCACGTTAAGCGAGAAAAACAGAGAATGTTCTACTGCAATGAATATTCATGTCTCTTACAAAATGATAGGGATCCCCTTTATATAGGAGGGGAGAATCTCAACATAGTACATGTCCAATTATGACAAATAAATGATATTGGTACATTTTATAACGGCTTAGTACGGACTTGTACTATCTCTTGCATACCTTATCAGCTCTAACCACATGTCCTTGGGAGTTTCCCGCCTTTCCATGACGACCATCAATTTTTATACCGCCTCGAGGTATGCTGCAATGAGCCTTCGATATACTCTCTCGAGGGATGCACCTCGGGGTCGAACTTCAGATTCTGCTTCGAGCCTCTCGAGACCGGGCTTGGAACGCCATAGAGGCCTTAAAATCAGACTTCCCCGATTTTGACCGTACAGATAGTCCCTGCGTTTCTTAGAGTGAAATGATAAGAAACGATTTGAATTCTTTGACTCTTCAATGTCTCCATCACAACGTCAGTTACATCATGCAGGTGATTGATGTGACAAAAGGGATGTTCAAAATTCACGCTTGCATGGTTTTCAAAAAGCTTTGAATCGATTACGGCGGTTGGCCGTCCTTTTGTCTTCTCCAACACGCATAACTGGCCCCTATAAATATCCCAATCCTTCACTCCTTAAACCTTTACTTTCACCACATCTTCAGATCTTCAACAACTCTTCTTACTTCTTTCCAGTGTTCATCTTTCAACCAATTTCTTCCTTTTCTCCTGAAAATTCACAGCAAAAATGGCAAAGACCTCTAAAATCATTCCCCAAGATGAGAAAATCCCCTTCATCATCACGCTCGTCTAAGAGCAGAACAATAGTGCCTCCTCGTATTAAAGAGTGCATCCCCGGACCTTGTGAAACGTCCTCCGATTTCAAAGTCGACAAACCTTCTTCGAAACGGGGGCGATGTGAACCCATGTCCCGATACATTAGCCTAATAACTGAAACTGAGAAAGTGAAGGCTGACTGTCGCTGGGGGGAGGCGGTACAAGTGGAGATTCCTTCTCGTGAGGAAGACATAACAATACATAAAGCCGGTTTCCTTAGTGTGTACATATATCCTTTTACCCTAGGTCCGGTAGAACTATCTTCGCCATCGATAGACCCTGTGATCCTTGATTTTTGCAGACAATACCGGGTGACATTCGGCCAAATCTATCCATCATTCTGGCGCATCGTTTACCTGATTAGGTACTTTTCGAACATGGTCGAAGGGATGCCTTTTACCCTCGACCATATGATTAGAATGTATAGCTGCCGACTTTATCGAGGTGGCCTGATTAAGCTACAATGATGGGCTTCGAAGGTCCTCTTTGCCATCATCGATGAGGACAACTACAGAGGGTGGATGAGCCGCTTTGTCCGAGTTAGGACCTCGGACCTGATCCCTGCTGAAAGGATGCCATTCCCCGAGGAATGGAATATGAATCATAAGTGAACATATTTCGTTAATTAAATATTTTTTCTTCCTTTTGAACTATATCCCTCCGATGATACAACTGTCGAGTGGTATCCTGGTGTGGTCAGGGATCTCCCGGGCTGGGTCCAACTACTCGATTCGACCTGCCCGTATATCAAGCGCGTGTGGCGTGACCTGGCCAAGACCCCATGGGAGGCTAAAAACCATGGTGAGTTTAATTTCTGTCATGCTTGAACTCTTTTGAGAGAATACCTCTCGATAGTACTCTCACCCTTTGTGTTTATCTTTTTGTGCTTGTGCAGGCCTAGGAGAGGCCGTTTTGATGAGGGAACCCCCACCTGGGGAAGCAGATACCTAAAAACTCGTTAAGGAGAAGAAGAGAAAGAAGAAATCACCGACTGAGTCCCCGAAGCCGAAGAAGGCTAAAGTTCAAAAGCCTAAGGTCGATTCAGCGGCCTTAACTTCGGAAGTGGCAGAGAGTTTTCGTGCTGATGGCGAAGAGAAAGATGATTGCCCGCTAGTACTTAGGGGAAGAGGAAGCACGACTGCTTCGAAGCCTACTGAGCCGAAGGCTTCTGAACCAAACGTTGTTGATGCTGCCCCATCTCGAGCTCAAGAAATTCCTGAGGGTGGGTCAAACAAAGTCCCAGCCAGCGGACAAAACATGCCCCGAGCCGAGGGCCACCTGGTAGATGAACTCGGGGAACCCAGCTCTGAAGCTCCCTGAAGACGAGAGAAGGCCACGATTTATCCGCCCGGGGCCATTAATGTAGATGATTCTCTGTCGGGCCCGTCATTCTCTCCAGGGCTGATACGAGATGCCCAAAATATGGAAAATCCCGATGTGGGGGCTTCCCACAGAGAGAATGACGTGTTTGAGGGATAGTTTACCGGGGTTGAGGAAGGCCCTGAACTTAACGCCTCGTTCATTTTTGAAGAAGCCGAGAAGCTCCATAAACAGGTAGTCTTTTGACTCCACAACCGTGCTTTGAGTTTTGGTTCTTGTTTTTCTGATTTCTTTCCTTTGTGTTTTTAGGCCATAATGTTTTACAATCAGGCCTTTTCTAAGTCACAAGCTGAGTTGGCCCATTACGAGGAAGAGTGTAGAAGGTACTCATGAGAGGCGGATGAGTTTAGAGCTCTTTTCGCCAAAAAGGAGGAGGAGCTGCACGATCTTCGAGCACGTTTGGAGACGATATCTCGAGAATGGGCCGATATCGATGAGCAGGTAATATAGTTCTCGTATATTTATTTTTGTGCTTGTTCAAATTTAGCATTTAATGCCTTAACTTGATTCTTGCAGCTTAAGCAGAAAGATGACCTGATGCGGGAGGGGCTTAGAGTCAGGGATACTAAGATCCTCGGGCTCAAGCGGCACATGGATGAGGTAGCCTCTGAGAGAGATACTCTCCGAGAGAAGCTGACCTCGGCTGAGCATCAACTTCAAGATACAAGGGTAGAAAGAAGTAATTATAAGGATCTCCATGCTGAATCGGCCGCCGCGCTATCCAGAGACAAGTCCAAAAATGACGCGCTCATATCCTCGTACCGGGAAGATGCTGCTACTGCAATGCTCGAGCCAAGAAGATATCTGAAGAGACCAAGCTCAAGCTGACTCGAGCCATCAACCCTGCTCGATTGGGATCTCAGAGACAGGCTCTAGAGGAAGCACATGCAAGGGGCTTCAATCTTTCTGCTGAGATCAAAAGAGTAAAGGCTTTACAGGAAGAATCAGCGACATTGCTTACTTCTGATGAGGCTTCAGCTAGTGGCTCGGAGAGCATCGAGGAAGATGAAGAAGAAGTCCCCGAGAGGGAATAAGCCGCTGATGACCAGGGGGACGAGGATCAAACCGTCGAAGGCACTACTCCTGAAGGGACTCCATCTGGTCAAGTGACCTCGGCGGTAGATTAGGCTTCTATTTGTTTATCTTTTGTGCAAGGGCTCCAAGCGTGAGCTTTGTAAATATTTTTTGTGAACCCTTATTATATATGAAATAATATTCGCTTTTCGTCACTTCCTGTCTTTCCTTTTTTTTTTTGGAATAAATTTTGATGCTTGTCGATATCCGATATGCTGGACTTATACTATAAAACCCTTAGGTTTTCGTGCTTGATGAATAATCGATAACAGGAGACCCCTTGAGGTCTAATATTTTGAGCTAAGCTTAAACTTTGAGGCCTTCGAGCCCAAGCTCGGATGTGGCCTCGAACACAGTGTGCACTGACCTTTAAGTTCTTTAGATATCGATACTTCGGTTTTAAAACATTGCCCCTTAGGCTTTTTAATTTGGCCCTTAGGATTTTTCAATTTGGCCCTTAGGCTCTTTAGATCGGCCCTTAGGCTCTTTAGGTTGGCCCTTAGGCTCTTACATATTGGCCCTTGGGCTCTTTTTAGATTGGGTCGAATCGACCTTTAATATGGCTATAATTATCCCCATTCTGGCTAAAGACTTTTAACGTTTAGTTATGCCTTGGCATGTTTTGTGTTCGTCCGACTCTTCGACGGCTCGAATAGGAACCTCGATTATAAGTTGATATGGGACGATAACTGAGTACCTCGTGAGGTTTTCTCGAAGGCTGATTTTTTGAAGCCTTTACATTGTCCGGAGCTGATATTATCGAAGCTCCTTTGCTTATGCCGAGGGTAGCCTGATTAACCAATTTTTTCGAAGTGTTTGGAGGCCTTTAGATTTTATGGCGGAAGTCGGACGTCTCTGAGCCGCGTTAATTCGGCCATAGCCTTTTAGTATGATCGTAGTCTTTATGTTCGGCCATAGCCTTTAGTCCCCGGGTGAGATCACCTCGACCTCTATATCGAGGGTATGCCTTTTTTGGGGTATTACAAGTTCGAATATATATCCTTGGTCTTAGTATCGGGGTTATGACCTTTTAAGGTCTTATAAATTTGAGTATGCCTCGTTGAGGTCTTATAGATTCGATGTTGCCTCATTGAGGTCTTATAGATTCGATGTTGCCTCATTTAGGTCTTACGAGTTCGAGTTTTGATGACTCGATAAGCTGACTGTTGATGACAGTCCCCGAGTGTTGGGACGTGTTTGGCCCTCGAGCCGCTGGATGAGAAAATAGTAGATTTCTTTGAGGCACAAAGTGTTTTGATAAATAAAATTGCTTCTTCGATTACTTGGTACATGTGTACATGTTTTTGCCCTCGGGGGCTCGATTGTTCTACATGGACACAGTTCATTTGACCGTTTGTCCCAATACAACATTCTTCTATCGAGGCCCTCTTAGGCATATTTTGATTTCTTCGAAAGAGTAACCTCCCAGGGTGATGCCCCCTAGTATTCGAGGTTGATTGAAAAGAAGCCTTGAGTACTTGTTGAGTTTTCGTAGGTAGCATATTGGTGTTGCCTCGTTAAAAACCTCACCGGTAAAACCCATTTGGGATAAAACCCGATCTAAGGGAAAAAGAGTGCAACACATGCTTTAAAACCCAAGGTCTTCGAGCTGAGGGTTCTTCGATTCTTCTCAATCAAACACCTGCAATAAGTTAGTATGAAACATAAATGAAAAGGGAGAAGGTCATACCTTAGAAATGATAGCGTTTGAGTATCGAACATTGCTTGGTAGTTGCTCGCCTTCCATGGTGCCAAGTAGAATCCTTTGCCTACTACTCCGAGGACGCGGTACGATCCTTCCCAGCTAGGGCCTAGCTTCCCTTAATTTGGTTTCGAGTGTTGAGAGTGACTTTCCTTAGGACTAAGTCCCCAACTCCGAAGTATCGGAGGTTTGTTCTCCTGTTATAGTACCTTTCGTTCCTTTGTTTTTGGGAGGCCATTCGGACCAGTGCGGCCTCTCGCGTTTCATCTAGTAGCTCGGCGGCAGTAGTCATGGCCTCGTTGTTCAAGTCCTTGGTGGCATGTTGAAATCTGGTGCTCGGTTCCCCGACCTCGACCGGTATTAAAGCCTCAGACCCGTATACCAAAGAGAATGGGGTCTCTCTTGTGCTTGACTTAGAAGTTGTTCGATATGCCCAAAGTACTTCGGGCAACACTTCTCTCCATTTCCCCTTTGCATTTTCTAGCTTCTTCTTCAAGTTTTGAATGATGTTCTTGTTCGTGGACTCGGCTTGACCATTCGCACTCGGGTGGTAAGGCGTCAATAGGATTCTTTTGATTTTATGATCTTCGAGGAATTTCATCACCTTGCTGCCAATGAAGTGCTTTCATTATCACATGTGATCTCGGAGGGGATTCTGAATCGGCATATGATGTGGTCCCAAATGAAGTCAATGACTTCTTTTTCTCTTATTTTCTCGAAGGCCTATGCTTCCACCCATTTCGAGAAGTAGTCAGTCATAAATAAAATAAATCTGGATTTAGCTGTTCGCCGTTGGTAGGGGGTCGACAATGTCCATCCCCCATTTCATGAACGACCACGGGGATAAGACTGAGTGTAGTTGTTCACCGGGTTAATGAATCATTGGTGTGAATCTTTGGAATTTGTCACATCTTCGAACGAATTTCTTGGTGTCCTTTTCCATGCTATCCCAATAGTAACCTGCTCTGATCACCTTTCGAACTAAAGAATCAACACTGGAGTGGTTTCCACAAGTGCCTTCATGGATTTCTCTAAGCACATAGTCGGTGTCCCCTGGTCCTAAACACACTGCTAGAGGCCCTTCGAATTTCCTTCTATATAGTGTTCAATTCTCCTCGAGTAAAAATCGGGCTACTTTGGCTCGAAGGGCCCTTGATTCTTTTGGGCTCGTGGGAAGATTCCCATTTCTCAAATAGTCGATATACTTTTTCCTCCAATCCCATGTTAGACTTGTTGAGGTGATCTCGGCATGGCCTTCTTCAATCACCGATTTGGATAGTTTCACAACAGCCCCCGGGAGTATGTCATCTTCTTCGACGGACGATCCTAGGTTTGCGAGTGCATCGGCCTCGCTGTTCTGTTCCCAAGGTACATGGACCAGAGTCCATTCTTTGAAGCTATGTAATGTCACTTGAAGCTTGTCTAAGTATCTTTGCATCCTATCTCCCCGAACCTCAAAGCTCCCATTTACTTGGTTCACTACCAGAAAGGAGTCACATTTTGCTTCGATTACTTCTGCTCCTAGGCCTTTGGCTAGCTCGAGACCTGCAATCATAGCCTCATACTCGGCCTCGTTGTTAGTCAATTCACAGTTTTTATGGATTTTCTAATTATGCCTCCCGTAGGCGGTTTCAGAACTATGCCGAGTCCAGACCCTCTCATGTTTGAGGCACCATCAGTGAAGAGGGTCCATACCCCCGACGATGTGCCCGTTTTTAGCAAGAGTTCTTTCTCTACCTCGGGCACGAGGGCAGGTGTAAATTCGGCCACGAAGTCCACCAAAATTTGGGACTTGATAGCCGTTCGGGGTTGGTACTCGATATCGTACCCGCCGAGTTCAATGGCCCATTTGGCCAATTGGCCCGATAATTCGGGCTTATGCAAGATGTTTCGAAGAGGGTATGTTGTTAAAACACATATACGATGGCATTGAAAATAAGGTTTCAATTTTCGAGATGCACTTATTAATGCAAGAGATAACTTTTCTAAGTGCAGATACCTGGTTTCAGCATCTCCTAGGGTTCGACTTATGTAATAGATAGGGAATTGCATACCTTGTTCTTCTCGAACCAACACACCACTTACCGCTACCTCGAAAATGACCAAATACAAGTACAATGTTTCGTCCTCCTTCGAGGTATGGAGCAGAGGTGGGCTCGAGAGATACCTCTTTAATTCTTCTAAGGCATGTTGGCATTTTGGGGTCCACTCGAAGTTGTTTTTCTTCTTGAGTAGGGAGAAGAAGTGGTGAATTCGATCTGATGACCTCGAGATCAATCGGCATAAGGCTGTTATCCACCCGGTCAACCGTTGTACCGCTTTCACGTTGTTTACCATGGTTATTTCCTCGATGGCCTTGATTTTATCGGGATTGATCTCGATTCCTCGGTTCGACACCATGAAGCCCAAAAATTTACCCGATCCGACTCCGAAGGCGCATTTCTCGGGGTTGAGCTTCATGATGTATCTTCTAAGGATACCAAATGTTTCCTGCAAATGAGTCAGATGGTCCTCTTCCGCAGGGACTTAACTAGCATGTCATCAATGTAAACTTCCATAGACTTGCCTATTTGATGTTCGAACATCTTATTAACCAGGCGTTGATATGTGGCTCCCGCCTTTTTTAGCCCGTAGGGCATTACATTATAACAATATGTACCATACTTCGTGATGAACAAAGTCTTTTCCTGGTCCTCCGGGTTCATTTGGATTTGATTTTACCCGGATTAGGCGTCGAGAAATGTAAGGATCTCCTCACGGGCCGTGGCATTGATCAAGTGATCGATGTTGGGCAATGGGAATGAGTCCTTAGGGCATGCTTTATTCAGGTCTTTGTAATCTATGAACATTCTTAATTTATTTCATTTTTGGGGACTACTACTACATTATCTAACCATTTAGGATATTTCACCTCCTAATGGATTCTATTTTGAGAAGTTTTGTTACCTCGTCTTTGATGAATGCATATTTTACCTCAGACTGAGGCCTCCTTTTTTGCTTGATCGGTTTGAACTTGGGGTCGACACTTAGTCGATGGGTGGTTACTTCCGGAGGGATCCCTGTCATGTCTAAATGGGACCAAGAGAAGCAATCAATGTTATTAATAAGAAATTGAACGAGTTTTCTCCTGAGTTCGGGGGTTAATCCCGTTCCCAGGTATACCTTTCGATCTGGAAGATGCTCGATCAAAATGGCATGTTCAAGCTCTTCGACCGTCAACTTTATTGCATCCGACTCTTTGGGGGCAACGAAGGCTCGAGGAGTGATGAAGTCTTCTTCATCATCCTCGATCAACTGCTCACAGACCGCCTGTCCCTCGGGGATCTGCTTGTTTTTTGACTTCTCCGAAGTGGAAGCTGTCGATGTTGGTGTCATGTCATGTACCGCAAACATCTCCTTTCTTGCATGCTGCTCTCCATACACCTTTTTTACACCATCCTTTATTGGGAACTTCATCATTTGATGAAGAGTTGATGACACTGCCCTTATGTTATGTATCCATGGCCTCCTAAGTAAGGCATTGTACCTCATGTCGACTTCGATGACATGAAACTTGGTATCTTGAATTGTACTGGCCACGTTGATTGGGAGGATGATTTCCCCCTTTGTTGTCTCACTTTCCATGTTGAATCCATTGAGGACTCGAGAGGCGGGTGCAATCTGATCGAGCAGTTCGAGCTGCTCCACTACCCTCGACCTGATTATATTGGCCGAGCTACCTGGATCCACGAGCACACGTTTAATTTAAATTTTATTCAAAAGAAAAGAAATTACCAGTGCATCATTATGAGGCTGAGACAAGGCCTCAACGTCTTCTTCACTGAATGTAAGAGCGTCCTCGGGTACATAGCTTCAGGTTTGCTTTTTCGTTGCGATGGATACTTTTGTTCGTTTGAACATGGTTCTCTGCGGGACGTCGACGCCTCCAATGATCATATGGATGATATGTTGTGGTTCCTCCTGTTCGTTTTTCCTGTTCGCCTCTCTTTCTTGAAATTGATTCTTTGCTCAATCGCTGAGGAATCCTCGAAGGTTCCCTTTGCTGATCAGTCGAGCTACCTCCTCTCGAAGTTGTCTATAATCCTCGGTTCTATGACTGTGAGTGCCGTGGTATTTGCACATTAAGTTGGGGTTCCTTTGGGAAGGATCTGACTGCACGGGCTTTGGCCACCTGGTATCTCTGATATTGCCTATGGCTGATATGATGTCCGAGGCATCGATGTTGAAGTTATATTCCCACAATCGGGGTGCCTCCATTGGTCTCAAATTCCTGTCAAACCCAAGCCCGGTCTCTCTCATAAGTCCTCAGGATCTCCGACCTCGATCCGTCCCTCGATCATTTCAAGGTATATCCCGTTTCGAAGTGTTTCTTCGATCTCTGACGTATGGTTGATATCTCTCTTTACTCGGCCTCAACTTTCTTTCTGGATTTCTTGATTCCTTAGCAAATAGCCTGCTTGGATACACTGAACTCGATGGGGCTCCCAGTTGGTCATCCTCGAGCCTGATTTTGGATTGATACCTATTGTGGACCTCAGCCCAAGTTACGACGAGATAATCAAATTTTGCTTCAACTGCTTCGAAGCTATCGAGCTTCGTTCATTTAAGACCTGAGTGAAGGCCTGCACTGCCCAATCATCGGAGACTAGTGGTAATTCCATTCGCTCAATCTGAAAGCGAGATACGAACTCCCTTAGCATCTCATTCTCTCTTTGTTTAATCTTGAAGACATCAGATTTTCTTGTGGCGACCTTAATGGCGCCAGCATGCGCCTTTAAAAAAGAGTCTGCCAATATGGAAAATGAGTCTATTAAGTTTGGGGGCAGGTTATGATACCACATCATGGCCCCCTTCGACAATGTTTCTCCAAATTTCTTCAACAAAACAGATTCAATCTCATCGTCTTTTAGGTCATTTTCTTTTAACCACAAGTATATGTGGTAATGTGCTCATTGGGATCTGTGGTCCCGTTGTACTTTGGGATATCGGGCATTCTTAACTTCTTCAGAATAGGATACGGAGCCGCGCTTGCTGGAAATGGCTTCTGCACGAACTTCTTCGAATCTACCCCTTTCAAAATCGAAGGTGCGCCCGGGATCTGATCGACCCTCGAGTTATAGGTTTCCACTTTTTTGTCGTGGGCCTCTATCTTCTTTTCTCCTAACTCAATCCTTTTAGTAAGGTCCTCGAGCATTTTCATAATAGTGGGGTCTGTTCCTGACCCGTTGTTACTCGATATTTCTGGTGCTTTCTCAACTCGAGGAGCTGTTTCTGGTCCTGCTATGCTCGGGGTCTTTTGCTGACTTTGTAACTTAGCTATAGCCATTTGTTGTGTTTGTAACATTTTGAAAATGACCTGTAGGCTGACTTCTCTTTCTTCTCGAGCTTGTGTTGTTTGCGCTTCATGTTGGTCACTTCCGCGCACGCTTCCGTCGGTATAAGTGTCTATATCAACATGCAAAGCATTGCGTGAGCCTACATTGACATGTATCTGTGCTGGTGCCACCTCAGGGTTTTGCAGTGGCACGCCGGCGACTGAGGAAGTTGCGCTGTTTTTTCCATGGAGCTCAAGACCGTTGTTTTCATGTGCATTTGTTGAGTTAGATATCTTTTGATATGAAATCAAAGATTCTTGGACAAGAAAAAGTGTGAAATTTTTTTTGTGTTTTCAGAAAACTAGCACCAAAACAATCACTATTATTTTTTGCCCCACGATGGGCGCCAAACTGTTTACCTCGAAAATGGTTTTAAAAATTATATTTAATTTGTGGTTCTAAAAATATATGATTTATTCTAACACTAGTTGATTATTAGGAAGTAATAAGTGCAAGTAAAGAAAATGAGATACGCAAACCAAAGTTGTCAAGAAGCCGGGGACCTCGAGCTCAGTAATATCGGAGACCTCGAGGGTAGCTTTTGGCAGTTAATAATGGATAATAAATGGAGAGCAATAAATGAAGAACAATAAAGCTGTAGGACAAATTCGAGCACGTTAAGCGAGAAAAGCAGAGAATGTTCTATTGCAGTGAGTATTCTTGTCTCTTACAAAAGGATAGGGATCCCCTTTATATAGGAGGGGAGAATCCCAACATAGTACATGTCCAATTATGACAAAGAAATGCTATTAGTACAGTTGTATAATGGCTTAGTACAGACTAGTACTATCTCTTGCAGACCTTATCAGCTCTAACCATGTGTCCTTGAGAGTTTCCTGCCTTTCCATGACGACCATCGATTTTTATACCGCCTCGAGGTATGCTGCGATGAGCCTTTTATACACTCTCTCGAGGGATGCACCTCAGGGTCGAACTTCAGATTCTGCTTCGAGCCTCTCGAGACCGGGCTTGGAACGCCATAGTGGCCTTAAAATCAGACTTCCCCGATTTTGAACGTATGCAAAAGTTTTATTAGTTTATGCATCAACATTACAATATAATGTAATTAGTCAACATGAGTTGGATAACACACCCCATTTTCTTCAAAGTTTGCCCAATATTTAAGTGCAATTTATTTACAGATTTTCTTATAATACCAAACAAAAATTTATATACAGATTTGCATATTAATATCAAATTTGATTCAAAAGAAAAATTTGAATAAAAATAAGGATCGAGCATATTAGATAATTTTATTTCCTAACGGCACGATAAACGTAAAATGTTTTATGAGTAGTCTATCTACAACTGTCCATGATGACCCAAAAGGTCATCTTATAAATTAAGACTCCATTCCGAGCTCATTAGCCTTAATAAAATTAATTTTATTCACCTCGATTTACGTTCGCAGTCCGGGCGTGAATCCGAATAGCCTTTATATGAAAATGTATGAAATAATGATTTTTGAGAGTTAAAAATTAATTTTTAGTTGACTTCGGTCAACGTTTTGAGTAAACGAACCCGGATCCAGATCCGTGTTCTGACGATCCCGGGAGGTCCGTAGTAAAATATGGGACTTGGGCATATGCTCGAAATCAAATTCCGAGGTCCCTAGCTCAAGAAATGAATTTTTGATGAAAATTGTTAAACTAAAATTTAAAGGAATTAAAGAAAAGAAGTAATGTTTGAATTCGTTGGTATCGGGCCCGTATTTTGGTTCCGGATCCCGGTACATGTTGATTATAATATTTAAGTCCTATGTGTGAAATTTGGTGGAAATCGGAGTTTATTTGACGTGATTCGGACGTCCGGTTGAGAAGATAGTGAAATTGAAATGTTCTTGAGGAATTAATGAGTTTTAATGCTAAATCCGTAGTTTTAGGCGTTATTTTAGCAATTTCATCGCACGATCAAGTCCGTAGGATAGTTTTAGACTTGTGTGTATGTTTGGTGTGGAGCCCCGAGGGCTCGGGTGAGTTTCGGGTAGGCTTCAAGATGTTTTAACTTAGGAAAATTTGGTGTTTTAACTGTTACTGGTGCACTGATGCGTTCTTCTTCACGATCACGAAGCCTCTCCCGCGATCGCAAAGAGTAAAAAGGCTGGGGGTCATTTTTGTTCTACGCGAACGCGTAACACTGGTCGCGAACGCGACCTGGCTACCGCGAACGTGATGAGTTATGGGCCTGGGGGAGGGGAGTCTCGAATTGTTCTACGCAAACGCGACCACCTGGTCGCGAACGATGGCCATCGTGGCAATGCATCGTGAACGCGTACAGTACATCACGAACACGAAGGCCATTGGGTCGCAACTCTCCGCGATCGCGATAGACCTCTCGCGAACGCGATGAAGGTCTGTCCAACGACTTAAAAAAAGAACCTAGAACGAGATTAAGCCATTTTTTTTTTCATATTTTCAAAACCAAGAAGACCTAGAAACGATTTTCAAGAGACAAGTTCTTTCCCTAAGTGTTGGTAAATGATTCTAAACTATTTTCACTCGATTACCCATTGTTTTTCATCACTTTTCAATCAAAAATCAAGGGTTTTCATGGTAGAAATTGTGGGTTTGGGTAGAATTAGGAAATTTTGCATAATTGGAATTTAGACCTCGAATTAGGGTCGGATTTTGAAACTAACTACATATTCAGGTCGGGGATGAATGGGTAAACGAAATTTGGTTCGAACCACGGTTTGGACCAAGCAGGCCCGGGGTCGATTTTTAACTTTTTTTTGGGAAAACATAGAAAAACCATGATTATGAGAAAAACCATGATTATGCATTAAAGTTAATTCCTTTAGCATAATTAATGATATTGAACTAATTATGATTAGATTCGAGTGGGTTGGAGGTGAATTCTAAAGGAAAAGCTGTACTTGAGCAGTGAGTGGCCTGCGAAGTTGAGGTAACTGTTTGGTCTAACCTTGACTTGAGGGATTAGGAATCCCCGACTTAATTTATATGTGAAAATTCATGTGTGTGGCGTATAGGTGAGGTGACGAGTACCTATGCGCCACTAGGGCTACTTATCGGGCGGATTGGGTGGTTATTTACTCTTAACGGTTTGGCTTATTGGTTATCGACTTTTAAATGTATTAATCCGCTGGGGATCCGATAAGATATCGGGCGGATTGGTATCAGTTTACCTCTTATCAGGCAGTTATTGGGCGGCTTATCGGCCTAATTCAACCTAAGGTTAACGTACTGTTTCTTGAGGCAAAAGACAAATTATAAGCCCTTTCTTTGATAACAATATAGGAAAAGAAAGGACGTATAAATTATCAAAGTGAGATATGTGAGAATACAATCACGTTTAGTCCCAATACAGCCTTCACTTTGGCACCAAGTCTCTATTTCAATAACATCAATCTTGTTCCATATCACAACCAATGTTAACCATGGTTGCAACAGTCTTGTCAAATCAGTATAGTGAACAATCCATATGAGTTAATACATGTTTGCTAACAACCTAACATTCAGAAATCGAAATTACACATTGAGTCTACATACAACCAAAAAATAAAGCTACTCCATTGGATACATAGAGCTTAGAGTTCTTTTGACCAACAACATCCAGGTACCTGCACATATCGATGGAAGTCATTAATGTAGAATGTTTGATTTAGAAAAGACAAGGAATGACAGATGCCTATTGCTCTTACCATCTTAAATTGACAAAGGGAGTAGTACTCTCAGTAAAGAGTACCATAAAAATATATATTTGTGCTTGACCACTTAAAGGGATTAAACAATTGCAAACATTGAGAGTCCGTGATGTAAGACCTGGAGGAGAAAATAAAGATTCAAAGACAATAGAATTATACTTACAGCCACCAAAAGTTATACTATATAATTATACAAGAAAATACAGTGCTTCTTGATACTTACATACTCCATTCCTGATTCCACCCAAGGCTGGGAAGTAATAGAAAATCATTGCCAAGTCTGCCAGAAAGTAGCCAAGAAATTAACCTACCATCCACTTTTGATTTTAAGGACATCAACAAGAAAAGAAACTTACCATATGCTGAGTGCTGAGTGCTGAGTGCTGAGTGCTGAGTGCTGCTCTGGCTTATTAGCTATGGCGAGAGGGAGAGGCGAGACAGAGAGAGGGAGAGCGGAGACGGCGAGTCACAAGATAGACCGGAGACGGCGAGTCCAACAGAGTGGTGGCTGTGAGGCTGTCTTTTAGACGAGACGGCCGGTGAAGTGAAGTCGACGAGGAGAGTAGGCGTTAGAAATTAAGTTTGATTTTAGGGTTTCTGTTTGTTTAAGAATTAGGACTAGAGAGAGACAGAGTACTGGGACTCTAGAAGTGGAAGAGTTTTTGTCTTTTTGTTTTTGATATTTAATATATAATATATATGGATAAAAGTAAATTTTATATTCTTAATGGGTTAATGGATTATCTGTTAAGAAAATTGAATAATCCGTCCCCAAAACCGATAAGCCGTTAATTAAAAAATTCCAATCCGTTCCCCATCCGTTAAACCGTTAACCCGATACCAGTAAGCCATTAAACTTCGATTCGGTTCGGTTTTCGGTTTTGGATCGGTTTTGAACACCCCTATGCGCCACCTGTTTAGCATGTTCCCTTTCCCGTTTTCAATTTACTATATTCCTATCTTAACTGTTTCACGATTTTTGATGCTTCCATGTCTACTTGTTTTCTGTCTAATTGTTTTTTTAGATATTATTTCACCTATTTGAAAGTATTGATTGTTCCTTAGCTTCATTGTGGTAGTTGAGCTGGTTGTCAGTGTTCCATGATACATTCCGGTTGGTTTCGCTGTGTAGTAATAATTGGTGAAGTTTCTTAATTTTTCAACTTTCCGTTTATATTGGTTGAGACATAAAATACTGTGAGGGATTTTGATCTATATTATAAAAACCTTATTATAAATGGTGAAATTTGATTGTTTGGTGAGAGCGGGTTGCACGCCGTCACAAGGAGTAATAAGGGTAGACAAGTGGGATCGGGTTGCATTCCGCAACAGGAGGAATAAGGGTGATGTGTGTATATATATATTGAGGAGTAATAAGGGTGGAAAAGTGGGATGGGGTTGCATGCCGCAACAAGGAGTAATGGGAGAAGGGTCATGTTGTTACTGGTTATATGAAGGGAACTGGAATACCCACTGTTCTATTTTGTTGTTTCCATATTCTACTCTTACCGTTATTTAAATTGTAACATGGAAATTCTCGTAAGGATTGGTTATAGCTGAGATTTGGAAAGATAGCTGAGTTATTTATTTATTTATTGCAAGTTATTGTTTCATTTAGTTTAGTATTTACTTTTTGATTTATTAGACACTATATACAGGTTATATTATAAATTCCCCGCCTTAGCCTCGTCACTACCATGTCGAGGTTAGGCTCGACACTTACTAGTACATGGGGTCGGTTGTACTGATACTGCACTCTACACTTCTTATACAGATCCAGGTTCCGGTCAGAGTTGATTTCGACTAGTAGCTGATTGTTTGCACGGAGACACGAGGTAGATCTACTGACGTCCGCAGATTCCTGAAGTCTTCTCCATATTATTTATTTACTATTTTATTTAATTCAAAACAATCATATATTTTATTTGAGCCAAATACTTGTAGTAAATTCTTAGTAGTTCGTGTATTGTGACTCCAAACCCTGGGTAGCTAGATATTAGCATTAGTTTCGTGATATCATTTTATTACTTCATACGTTATTTTGGTATCATTTATTGGATAGTATTAGATTCCTTATATTTTTTTAATTGTTTTAAATGTGGAACCCTCTGATGTTTGCTTGCCTAGCAAGAATAGCGTTAGGTGCCATCACAGTCCCGACGGTCAGAAATTTGGGTCGTGACAAGTTGGTATCAGAGCACTAGGTTAGGTCTCACAATTCACGGACAAGCTTAATAGAGTCTGAGGGATCGGTACAGAGACGTCTATACTTATCTCTCAGAGGCCATAAAGTTAGGAACACGTTCACTTTATTTCTACTCTGTCTTGTGATTCTTGTTATACCAAATACTAATTAAAATCTTTTATTCTCTCGTAGATGGCGAAAAAACGTACATCTTCTTCCGCTGACCAGCAACCGAATCTCTAGCAGCAGCAGCTCCTACAAAGGGTAGAGGCCGAGGCAGGGGCATGACTCAGCCCAGTGCTCAGGCAGCAGCTCCAGCTGCAGAGCCCCAGATGGAGCTTGATGAAGGGGCTCCAGCTCAGACTGTTCTGGCGGGACCAGATCAGGTCCCAAAGGGGTTTATTGCTACCCCGATGCTTCAGGATGCCTTGGTCCGACTAGTGGGCCTTATGGAGAGTGTAGCCCAGACTGGCGCATTCCCCATGGCAGCAACCGTATATTAGGCTGGAGGATGGGTTCAGACTCCTGCTACCCACACTCCTGAGCAGATTACTCCTCAGATTCAGACCCCAGCATCCAATCTAGTTGGGGTAGTTTAGCCAGTTGCTGCAACACCGTTCGTTGCTGGGCAAGCTATGTCCTCTGATGCTTTATGGAGATTGGATAGGTTTATCAAGCTTTTCCCTATTCATTTCAGCGGTGCCACTTCAGAGGACCCCCATGAATACCTTGATAGCTGTCATGAGATTCTTCGGAACATGGGTATTTTGGAGACCAATGGGGTCGATTTTGCTACTTTTCAGATGACCGGTTATGCCAAGAAATGGTGGAGGGATTATCTACTGACTAGACCAGCTGGTTCACCTGCTCTGACTTGGGATCAGTTTTCACATCTCTTCTTAGAGAAGTTCCTGCCTATCACTACTAGAGAGGAGCGCCGTCGTCAGTTTGAGCGTCTTCAGAAAGGCAGCATGACTGTTACCCAGTATGAGACTCTCTTTGTGGATTTGGATCGTCATGCTACTCTTTTGCTACCCACAGAGAGAGAGAGAGAGGGTTAGAAGATTTATTGAGGGTCTTGCTCAGCCGATCAGATTGCAGATGGCTAATGTCACGACCCAATTTTCCCTCCGTTAGGTATCGTGATGGCACGTAGTCTTAGGGACTAGGTAAGCCTAACGTTTATTGAATAAAAGTAAAAATAAAGAGAATTTAACAGTCTGGATATAGAAATCTTTACAAAATTACAATTTTCCAAAACCGGTAGTACAAGTCATAAGCTCTACAGAGTTAACTATAACTTTTAAATAGAACTGTTTGGAAATGAGTGAAAATAGTTCAATACAAGTAGGAAGGTGACTCCGAAGCCTGCGAACGCATCAACAGATTCACCTTGAGTCTCCTCAGCAATGATCTCCACATCTACTAATGATAAATACCTGGATCTGCACAAAAATATGCAGATGTGTAGTATGAGCACACCACAATTGTACCCAGTAAGTATCAAGACTAATCTCGGTGAAGTAGTGACGAGGACTAGCCAATACACCCACTTGTCTAATAAACTGAATAAGCATAAGTATAGGAAATGATGGAACATGACATCTATCTAATGACTACACAATAAGGCTAACAATATAAAAACCACAATAAGGAAGGAAAAACAACATATAACATTGGAACACCATAATAAGACATAGAAGGATGGACATTAACACAACCCAAATCCGAAAATCACAATATAGTAAGGGCAAGTAGTAACTCAGCACTGCAATAGTTTTCACATCATGCCTTAGCCAACAATCCCAATAAATTAGTTAAATCCTTCAAATGTAAACTTTCACCCGTAAGTTTATATCTTGGAATCTTTAAAATATAATCCCTTCCAATAGGAAATTATTTTGAAATATACTTCCTTCGAATATAAACTTTTCAAATAAATATCCTTCAAACATAGTTCTTTCATGATAATTACTTTTCAAATATAAACTTTCCAAATAAATGTTCTTCGAACAATGTTCTTTCAAGGTGAATGCTTTTCAATATACTTTTGGAATAAATGTCCTTCAAAAATTAGTTCTTTCAAGATAATTACTTTTCAAATATACTTCAAATAAATGTCTTCAAACATAGTTTCTTCAAGATAAATGCTTTTCGAATATACTTTTCAAGTAAATATCTTTCGAGTATAGGTCACCCCCTGACACCTAAGCATAGAAGATTAATAGCTCCGAACACAGATATATCAACATGGGAATCTACCGGGATCCCATCCCATAGTCTCGAATTTATTATGCATACAGAGGGATCTCCCGGAATACGTCCGTAGCCCTAAAATAAATATGCAGTACAGGGGGATCTCCCGGAATACGTCCGTAGTCCCAAAATAAATATGCAGTGCTAGGGGATCTTCCGGAATATCGTTCAGTAGTCCCAATTTAAATATGAAAACCAACAGAGATAACAACTATATCACGACATAAACATCGTACATCACCACAACAAGTACAAAAGCAACAATGACAGCAATGCAAAGTATGGCGAGGTAGTAACCACAATAAAGGATGCCACAGTAGAACTTTAAATCACAGAGAACGGTAGAACTCATTCACAAGGAATAACCACAGTAAAGGATGCCAGGCGCAAGGATAACAACTTAACAAGGGAAAACAAAATAAATATAGTAACGATTCCACAATATTCAACTCAACAATAAGAAGCCAACACGAGTCAAATAGTTCCAAATAAAGACAAGTCAATTAAGATATAAGTTATCTAATCTCCTTTTTAGGTTGAGAAAATTTAAGGAATATTCAACAATTCAAGTAAGGGTAAGCAACAAAAAATAATCATAACTCCAATTAAGTCTAAACAATTATAGGACGAGATAATAATAATTTCAATTAAAGATAAGCAGTTATAAAAATATAGCATGGCGATAGAAGAGGTAAAAATCTTCAGTTAAGTCAAATCAGGGTCAAGTAGACAGTAAGGGTGAATCCTAAAGCGATTATCTCTAATCAAAGCATATAGAGATGAAACTAGCAAATAAGAACTCAAACGTATCAAGAAAAACTTCATACACGGTGAATATAAGGACTTAAGAACCCCAAAATGCAACTTCCCAAAAATAAGTCCGAGCACGCGCTCGTCACCTCGCGTACATGGACTACAATCAACTTAGAGGACTCAAATTCTAAGGGGTAGTTCCCCCATACAAGGTTAGGCAAGATACTTACCTTAAAGACGACAACTCGGTACTTTAAAATGAACTCCTTGGGTGAATGACCACCGTACGACTCAAATCCAACTAAGATAACTTCAATGCATAAATAAAATTCATAAGAAACTATTCTGGATCATAAAGTCTAAATTGTTAACAAAATCCAAAAGTCGACCCATTTTACAAAATCCAAACACCTATTCCGATACGAGTTCAACCATACCAATTTTATTAAATTCCGATAACGAATCGACCTCCAAATCTTAAATTTTATTTTTGAAAAGTTTTACAAATTTCTCCAATTTCTTCCATTTGATTCACTAATAATTGATGAAAACAACCATGGAATCATGATATAATAACTTTTGGATATAGAACACTTACCCCAATTCATATGGTAAAATCTCCTAAAAGATCGCTTCAATCCGAGCTTCATAGCTCCAAATATGTTAAAATGGCCGAAACCGTCGTTGTAAGAAGTCTCGTATTTGACATTTGCGATTTGCCTCAGCCCAAAAAAATAGCATTACCAGCCTTCAATAAATTGATCATAACTTTCTGTACAAATGTCTAAATGATGAATAGTTTAATGTTCTAGAAACTAGAAACCAAGGGATACAACTTTCATGTTTTGATAATTTTCATATTCTTTATATATTTCGAGATATAAGCCTACAAAGTAGGTTCCACGCATCAGAAGTTTCTGGCGAGTGCAAAACTGCTTTACGAGCCTTAATTCAATCGATCATAACCGTTTGTACAAATGTCCAAATGATGAATGATTTAACTTTATGAAAACTAGAATCAAAGGGCTGAAACTTTTATTTTTGATAATTTCCAGGTTCCTATATATTGCGAGATATACGCTTCCAAAGTCAGCTCCATGATTGAACCAGTTGCTGCCAAAAACAGCTTATGCAGAAATTTCTAGCAGCTTCAACAAGGCGCCAAATGATCCAAACCCCATCCGAGCCACTCGAGACCTTGTCCGAATATACCAATAATTCTCGTAATATAACACGGACCTGCTTGAGGCCTCAAATAACATCAAACAACAACAAAACTACGAATCGCACCACGAATCGAATTATGAGTCTATAAATTTTCCAAATTCTATAATTTGTGTCGAAACGTATCAAATGAATCCGGAATGACTTCAAATTTTTCACGCGAGTATTAAATGACATAATGGAGATGGTCTAATTTCTAGAATCAAATTTCGACCCCGATATCAATAAAGTTAACTTCTAGTCAAACTTTCCAAAAATCTTCTATTTTCTTACTTTCGTCAAAATACGTCGAATTGTCCTACGGACTTCCAAATCCAACTCCGAGTATACGCCTAAGTCCGAAATCACCATACGAAGCTATTGGAATCATCAAAATTCCATTCCGGAGTCATCTGCTCAAAAGTCAAACTCCGGTCAACTCTTTTTATTTTAGCTTCAAAAATGAGTTGTTCTTTCAATTAAATTCCGAATCTTCCGAAAACCAAAGTCGACCGTACACGCAAGTCATAATACATATTACGAATTTGTTCGGGACCTTAAGTCGATGAATGGGGCGTAAATTCTTATAATGACAAGTCGGTTCGTTACATTCCCCCCTCTTAAAACATACGTTCGTCCTCGAACGTGCCAAGAATTGTTGTGAGGACATTAAATTACTGAGTGTTTTCTTACACACATACTCGTGGGTGATTCTACGTCACCAAAATTTAACACGGGTCCGAAAACATCATCTCAATTGACATTATTTCATTTAACCTCATTTATAAACTTTAAAGCCAAATTTTTTTGTTCCTTTACACTTCAATTAATTTTTTTTTTAAAAAAAACCTGATTTTTATATTAACACACTGTGTTAATCTCAACCGGCTATAGCAATTATGTGCCTACGCACACATTATACATATGCCCATAACTACATCTCTAGTCATAATAGTTGTTCATATTTAATTCCAACATCCTCAATTAATCTCATATTAACCAAATATCGTTTTTCAAAATTTTCACAATATTGACAGAAACACCCGAGGAATGATGACCTCATAATTATTTACCCAAATTTAACGAGTCACATTTAACGCCACCTGGGCACCCACCTTGTAGGCTAAAACTCAATATTCACAGTACGAATATGGCTAAATATGCATAATAACACATAAAAGAATTATCAAATAAGCCTAATAGGCATGACTCCCTATTAATACTATAATACAAATTTAAATTTCACAAAGAGAGAATTTAAAAACATAAAATTTTCACCACAAGGATCTGGTCCATATATAACTTCTACCACGACTTGTAGCCGGGTTTAAATATTTCACATCATATAAAAATTGTGAGTATCTCGTCCTCAACTCTGCATCACAAATATTTTGCACATTGTGCCAATTAAAATTCTCCACTCCATTTTTTTAAATAAATTCCGTGAAACAATTTCACAACACAAAATGAACCCCCATACCAGTAGGACATATAATTCACAAATTTTAATCAGCTATTCTGAATTTATATCAAAACCCCACTGTAGTGAGTAACATAAAGTCATATTTGGACTCTTAGCCCTTAATACTGTGCAAAACAAAATACTAGACATGGGCTAACACCATCAAATCTCCCAAAAGGGATAAACACGTGAGTGGTGTATAAAATCACCAACTCACCATACATGAGCATAATAAGAGGTCTCACCTCGATAATTGGAATTGGATTGAACTAAGAACAATGCCCCTCTATTATGAATTAAATCATACCTGTAACGACACCATCTGGTGTAGCGGCCTCAACCATACCATATTAATTCTATCAATGGGTTGGGCCTCCCCCTCTAGGGCGCCCCTTTACCCGCCTGTCCTCCACCCCTAACTGACTGTGCATGTGGATAGTAACTATAATAGAGCCTTTAGCATGAGTATTCTGATGAAATCTGCCTCTCCCAAGTCTGGGACAATCTCTCATGATGT
Organism: Nicotiana knightiana; assembly: GCA_005239525.1. Taxonomy (NCBI): domain Eukaryota; kingdom Viridiplantae; phylum Streptophyta; class Magnoliopsida; order Solanales; family Solanaceae; genus Nicotiana; species Nicotiana knightiana. Next base: position 26,456 of record ML438893.1, read on the forward strand.
GCTTAGAATCACCACACTAATAACAACCCCTCTGCAGGTTCGGCTGCTCATAATAAGTTTGTACAAATGTCCAAATGATGAATGGTTTAATGTTCTGAAAACTAGAAACCAAGGGTTACAACATTCATGTTTTGATAATTTTCAGATTCCTTATAGATTTCAAGATATAATCCTCCAAAGTCGGCTCCACGCATCAGAAATTTCTAGCGAGTGCAAAACTGCTTTACGAGCCTTAATTCAATCAATCATAACTTTTTTTACAAATGTCCAAATGATGAATGGTTTAACTTTCTGGAGACTAAAATCAAAGGGATGTAACTTTTATGTTTTGATATTTTCTAGTTTTCTTATAGATTGCGAGATATATGCTTCCAAAGTCAGCTTCGCGATTGTACCAGTTGCTGCCAAAAATAGCTTATGCAGAAATTCCAGCAACTTCAACAAGGCGCCAGACGATCCGAACCTCATCCGGTACTCATCCGAGCCACTCGAAACCTTGTCTGAATATACCAACAAGTTTCGTAACATAACACGGACCTGCTCGAGGCCTCAAATAACATCAAACAATATCAAAACTACGAATCGCACCACGAATCGAATAATGAGTTTATGAATTTTCTAAATTCTATAATTTGTGCCGAAACGTATCAAATGAATTCAGAATGGCTTCAAATTTTGAACGCGAGTCTTAAATGACATAATGGAGATGTTTCAATTTCTAAAATCAAATTTCGACCCCGATATCAATAAAGTCAACTCCCGGTTAAACTTTTCAAAAATCTTCTATTTTCTTACTTTCGCCAAAATGCGTCGAATTGTGCTACAGACTTTCAAATCCAACTCCGAGCATAGGCCTAAGTCCTAAATCACCATACGAAGCTATTGGAATCATCAAAATTCCATTCCAGAGTCATATTCTCAAAAGTCAACCTCCGGTCAACTCTTTTCATTTAAGCTTAAAAAATAAGAGTTGTTCTTTCAATTAAATTCCGAATCTTCCGAAAACCAAACTCGACCGTACACGCATGTCATAATACATATTACGAATTTTTTCAGGACCTTAAGTTAATGAACGGGGCACAAATTCTTAAAACGACAAGTCGGTTCGTTACAACTAAGGAGACAGGGAGCGAGATATCTTTCCAGGATGCAGCCAATGTGGCCAGGAGAGTTGAGGTGGTTCTTGGATTGGGAGTTCAGGGTTCAGAAAAGAGACCTCGCCATTCCGGTGGATTCAACGGTGCCTCATCTGGAGGCGGGGTTTCTTTCAGTAGAGGACATTCTTCCAGGCCATTTCATTCAGCACTTCAGGCATCTCATGGTACCTCAGGTGGTCGTGGTTCTTATATGCCTCCTTCTACTCAGCCAGCCTATAGTGCACCACCAGCTCCTATCAGAGCACCCCCTCTTCAGAGTTATTATCGTGGTCAGCCGGTTCGTCAGGGCCAGTCTCAGTTTTCACAGCCACAATATCAGGATGGATGCTTTGAGTGTGGTGATTATGGGCATATTCGGAGAGCCTGTCCGAGATTGACGGGTAGCCAGCCTCAGTATCAGGGTTCTCATGCTATAGTTCCGGCACCAGTTGCCACACCACCTGCCCAACCAGCTAGGGGTAGGGGTCAAGTAACCAGAGGTAGGGGCCAGATTGTTAGAGGTGGAGGCCAGCTCGCTAGAGGTGGAGGTCAGCTCATCAGAGGTCGTCCCAGAGACGTGGTTCAGGGTGGTAGGGCCCAGCCTTGATTGTATGCAATTTTGACCAGACCTGAGGTGGAGTCCTCCGATGCTCTTATCACAGGTACCATTTCAGTTTACAACAGAGATGCTTCAGTTCTGTTTGATCTGGGGTCTACTTACTCTTATGTGTCATCTTATTTTGCTTCGTATTTGGTTGTGCCCCGCGATTCCTTGAGTGTCCCTGTTTATATGTATATGCCCATGAGGGATGCTATTATTGTAGATCGTGTGTACCATTCGTGTGTGGTCGTTATTTAGGGTCTTGAAACTAGTATGGACCTTTTGCTTCTTGATATGGTGGATTTTGATGTCATGTTGAGCATGGATTGGCTATCACCTTATTATTCCATCTTGGACTGTCACACCAAATCATTTTCATTAGCTTTGCGGGGGTTGCCCCAATTAAAGTGTAAAGGGACTCCTGGTAATTCTTCCAGTAGGGTTATTTCTTATACGAAGGCTCGTCACATGGTCGAGAAGGGATGTTGGATTATTTGGCCCATGTTCGTAATTCTAGTGCTGAGGCTTCTTTTATAGATTCGGTGCATGTTGTTCGTGAGTTTTCGGAGGTGTTTCCTGCAGACCTGCTAGGGCCACCCGACAGGGATATTGATTTTTGCATTGATGTGGCTCCGGGCACTTAGCCCATTTCTATTCCTCCATACCGGATATCCCCAACAGAGTTGAAAGAATTAAAAAAAACAGTTGCAAGACTTGCTTGATAAGGGCTTCATTAGACCTAGTGTCTCGCCCTGGGGTGCACCGACTTTTTCCTTGAAGAAGAAGTATGGATCGATGAGAATATGTATAGATTACTGACAGTTAAATAAAGTCACTATCAAGAATAAGTATCCATTGCCGAGAATTGATGATTTGTTTGATCAGCTTCAGGGTGCTAGTGTGTTTTCAAAGATTGATTTGAGATCGGGCTACCATCGGTTGAAGATTAAGGCATCCGATGTACCTAATACAGCCTTTCAGACGAGGTATGGGCAATATGAATTTCTGGTGATGTCTTTTGGCTTGACTAATGCCCCAACAACATTTATGGACCTGATGAATTGAGTTTTCAAGCCTTACGTGGATTCCTTCGTAATTGTGTTCATTGATGATATTCTAATATACTCCTGCAGTCGGGAGGAGCATGATCAACATCCCCTGATAGCGCTTCAGCCTTTGAAGGATAGTCAGCTGTATGCTAAATTTTCAAAGTGAGAGTTCTGGTTGGATTCAGTAGCTTTCTTGGGTCACATCGTATCAACACAGGGTATTCAGGTAGATCCTAAGAAGATAGAGGAAGTCAAGAACTGGCCTAGACCTACTTCAGCCACGGAGATCAGGAGCTTCTTGGGTTTGGCAGGTTACTACCGTCGTTTTGTGGATGGGTTTTCATCTATAGCATCCCCAATGACTAAGTTGACTCATAAGGGTGCCCAATTCAAATGGTCGGACGAGTGTGAGGTGAGCTTTCAGAAGCTCAAGACAACCTTAACTTCAGCACCGGTGTTGGTGTTACCATCCAGTTCAGGATATTTACGGTATATTGTAATGCCTCCCGTGTTGGGCTCGGAGCAGTATTGATGCAGGAAGGCAGAGTGATTGCATATGCATCTCGACAGTTGAAGGTTCATGAGAAGAATTATCATGTCCATGCCTTAGAGTTGGAAGCCATTGTTCACGCATTGAAGATTTGTGGCACTATCTCTATGGTGTGTCGTGTGAGTTTATCACAGATCATCGCAATCTTCAGTACTTGTTCAAGCAAAAGGATCTTAATTTGAGGCAGAGAAAATGGCTAGAGTTATTGAAAGACTATGACGTCACTATATTGCATCATCCAGGGAAGGCCAATGTGGTGGCCGATGTATTGAGTAGGAATGCAGTGAGTATGGGCAGCCTTGCATTCATTCCAGTTGGTGAGAGACCATTAGTGTCATGCCCCAAAAATTGAGGGATGAGACCGGCGCCTAACCAGGTGAACCTGGTCAAGTGGACCTAGATTGCCTTTCCTTCCCAACGCGTTCCCCCGTATATACAATGCACCATATTCCATATGAAATAGCAACTTAGGATATACGCGTGGATTTACAAACTTAAGTTCATTTCTCTTTTAGCATTTCAACAGTTGATTCCCGAAAAAAATTACACAATACATACATAACTTTCCAATATGGACCACGATCCCGAATACGTGCAGTTACTACCCAAAATACATATTTACACCCACATCATGTCTACAGAGCCTCTACGAATACTAGGAGTTTATACAAACTTGCTGGCAACAAGGCTCCGGCTATACTTAACAATACATAACATACTCAAAAGAGATGGCATAAATTACACACGACCCCGGGAGGAAATGGGGCTCACCAGTACTGCTGAAAGATGAAGAGGAGGCACCACTAACGGCGAAGTGAGCTACCTGCTATAGAACCACCTACATCCATATAAAAGATGTAGCTCCCCCAGCAAAAGGGACGTTAGTACTGTGGAATAGTACTAGTATGTATGGACAAACTTTACTCAAAGTAAAATCAAGAGATGCACAGATAGAAGCAGTTAAAGGAACCAACACATAGTGCACAGTGATACAGAAACAAATACAATTGAAAGCCTCACAGATTCTTATTTCAACACAATCACATTTCAGCTTTATTACATTCTGTTGCGGCATGCAACCCGATCCCACCGTACATTTTACACTCCACCCTTGTTACCTCTCCACCCTTATTACTTTGTGTTGCAGCATGCAACCTGATCCCACCGCACAATTTACACTCCACCCTTGTTACCTCTCCACCCTTATTACTTCGTGTTGCGGCGTGCAACCCGATCCCACCGGACCATCACATTTCATGGCAAACAATAACAACCCACAATTAAATCACAGGGTTTCATATCATCAAGAGTATAATTTCATAACACCCAACCAATCATGTGTTCATAATAGTCTTTATCATCCATTAATTCAACCACAAAGATGCTCATCAACAAGAATATAAATTCATTACAACCAACAATCCATGTGAAGTTAATCCACAATAAACCTTGCCAACAATGAGTCATATACGATATTTCCATGGCCATTTAGTTCAATTAGATCAATTCACAACTCCCTTTTGTTGACCCAAGTCACTGCATGGTTTTGAAGATTGACAAATGCCTACCAAGTTGAACCAGGTCCATCAGGGCAAACATCTGGAACGAACCAATTGGCACAAGAACCGTACTCTTCAATGGCCAGTATTACTCTTGGTGGAAGAACAAGATGAAGTACCACATGATTGGAGAAGACTATGAACTCTGGGACATAGTCACTGATGGTCCTGTAGCTACCATGATGAAGACTGCTGAAGGTGTAGATGTACCAAAGACGAGAGCTGACTGCACTGCTGAGGATCTGATGAAATGGGAGAAGAATGCAAAGGCCAAGAAGTGGCTAGTGTGTGGACTAGGTCCAGACGAGTATAGCAGAATCCAAAGCTGCACCACTGCCAAAGAAATCTAGGATACCTTGCAAGTAGCCCATGAAGGAACATCTCAGGTAAAAAGATCAAGAAGTACTCTTTTATACTCACACTATGAAAACTTCACTATGAAAGAAGGAGAGACAATCCAAGAGATGTACACAAGGTTCACAACTTTGACAAATGAACTTAAGTCTCTTGGTAGAGTCATTCTTGAAGAGGACAGGGTAGAGAAGATCCTGACAAGGGTCTTACCAATCTCCTGGGAAAGCAAAATCACTGCTATCCAGGAATCCAAAAATATGGCAACCCTCAGATTGGATGAACTAATTGGAAACCTTACTGCCTATGAACTTATAAGGCAACCAATGAAGATGGATGGTCCAAAGAAGGAGAGGAGTCTAGCACTGAGAATCACTGAGGGAGAAGATATTGAGGAAGATGAGATGGCCATGATTACCAAAGAATTCAGAAACTTTCTAATAAGGAAGAAGGGNACACAAGGTTCACAACTTTAACAAATGAACTTAAGTCTCTTGGTAGAGTCATTATTGAAGAGGACATGGTAGAGAAGATCCTGACAAGGGTCTTACCAATCTTCTGGGAAAGCAAAATCACTGCTATCCAGGAATCCAAAAATATGGCAACCCTCAGATTGGATGAACTAATTGGAAACCTTACTGCCTATGAACTTATAAGGCAACCAATGAAGATGGATGGTCCAAAGAAGGAGAGGAGTCTAGCACTGAGAATCACTGAGGGAGAAGATATTGAGGAAGATGAGATGGCCATGATTACCAAAGAATTCAAAAACTTTCTAATAAGGAAGAAGGACATCTCTAGAGGAGGAAATTACAACAAAGCAAAAGCTCTAGAAAGGGCAACCAATGAGGGATGCTACAAGTGTGGAAAGACTGACCATCTTATCAAGAACTGTACTCAGTGGGTAGTGGAATGGAAAAAGGAGAGATATGAAAGAAAGAACAGGAAGAAGGAACTATTCCAACCCAAGAAAACCACAACAAAAGCTACGGTTGCTGCTTGGGGGGAATGTTCAGATGAAAAATCAGAAGATAGTGAGAGTGAAGATCAGGCGCTCATGGAAATTGGAGAATACGATGAGGAATCACATGAAGAACCAGAGGTAAGTATCTCCCATCTTAAAAATAAAATAAAGTTCCTATCTAAGGAAAAACTCTCTGAATTGCTACTTGATTTCATGGATGATTCCGAAGAAACAACCAACGAGAAGGAACAACTCTCTATAGAATGTGAAATGCTAAAATCAAAATGCATGAACCTGGAAATCAGAGTAAGTGAATCTGAAAAGAGAAACACTGTCTTGTTGAACCAGGTTCATCCACTTGAAACTGAGATTCTCGAACTAAAATTTGAAAACTTAAAGCTAAAGCTAGGATCCAGAAAAAAGGTTGTTGATCATTCTCATATCATGTTAGAAGAAAATGTGGGAAAACTAAAAGATAAGATGTATGCCAAGGATGAACAGATAAGAACTCTTAAGGAGAACTTGGCAAAGTCAAACATGAATTAGATCGAACTTGTAAATGGAATAAATCCTCTGATTCCTTGATATGGCTTCAAGAGAATCATAGTAGCAACCAGAGAGGGATTGGCTTTTGGAGTCAATTTCCCAAGTGGTATCCCAAAAGCAAGTATCTCACTCTCCCTGAGAATAAAATCTGCACCCACTGTGGTAAGAATGGCCACTACAAAATTGAGTATACTGCAAAAGAGCAGGCCAGTCAAAGAAATGAGAGTTTTGTTAAAAAGAAAAAATAACTACCAAATTGGGCCAGAAAAAGCTTGATTCATCCATTCTCTCATAGAGAAGAACCCAAACTAGTTTGGGTTCTTAAAACTAACCGCTGATTTCTTTTTGTAGGTTCAAGTGAGAGGAGGCAGCCAAATTTGGTATTTGGATAGTGGCTACTCAAAGCATATGACAGGGAACATGGAACAGTTCCTTTCACTTGAAAGCCTCAAAGGAGGAAATGTCTCCTTTGGAAACGGAAAGCAAGCTGAAATTATTGGGGTTGGTAAGGTAGGTAAGGATGAAACACGTTCCATTGAACATGTGTACCTGATAGATGGCTTGAAATATAGCCTGATCAGTGTGTCACAACTGTGTGACAGAGGTAACCTGGTTGCCTTTACTTCCACAAAATGTTTTGTGATTAACCTGCTTACTGACAAGATTGTTTTGCAGGGAAAAAGAAAGAATAACATCTATGTCATAGACTTGTCCACACTGTATGAAAATGAACTCACTTGCCTAAGTGTGTTGGACAGTGATCCCCTCTTGTGGAACAAAAGACTTAGTCATGCCAGTCTAAATCAGCTAAACAAACTAGTCTCTAAAGACTTAGTGGTAGGGCTTCCGAACATTAAGTTCAAGGAAGACAAAGTTTGTGAGGCATGTGCGAGGGGGAAGCAGGTAAGATCTTCTTTCAAAAGTAAGAAAATGGTCAGTACCACCAGGACGTTGGAACTGGTTCATATGGACCTATGTGGTCCTATGAGAACTCTGAGCAGAGGTGGTAAGAAATATGTAATGGTGCTATTGATGACTATTAAAGGTTCACTTGGACCTTATTTCTGACATCTAAGGATGAATCATTTGATATGTTTACCTCATTTGTTAAGAAAACTCAAAATCAGTTAGGAAATCAAATAGCATCAATAAGATCTGATCATGGTACTTAATTTGAGAATGCAAAGTTCTCTGAGTTCTGTGATGAACATGGTATCAATCACAATTTTTCTGCCCCTAGAACCCCACAGCAAAATGGGGTTGTTGAAAGAAAGAATAGAACTCTTGAAGATATGGCAAGAACCATGCTTCTTTCTAGCAAACTACCTCATAGCTTCTGGGCAGAAGCAATAAACACTGCATGCTACATAATAAATAGATGCATGACCAGGCCTCTGGTAGAGAAAACTCCTTATGAATTACTTAAAGGGAGAAAGCCCAACATATCCCACCTTAGGGCTTTCAGATGCAAGTGCTTTGTGCACAATAATGGCAAAGATTCCCTAGGAAAATTTGATCCCAGAAGTGATGAGGGAGTATTCTTGGGATATTCATCACATAGCAAGGCTTATAAAGTGTATAATAAAAGAACTATGTGTGTAGAAGAAAGTGTACATGTTATCTTTGATGAAACTAACACTCTTGCCGAGAGACAGGAACCAGAAGATGAGGAGCTTGGACTGGTGAGAAGCAGTGAAAACATTGAAGCAAACATGAAAGATGGAACAGGTGATGGACCAGGTCCAACTACCCCAAGCAACATGAAAAAGGGAACTCAACATGTGAACCTTGGCCCTGATCCTGTTCCACAACAACAAGACACCATGGAACTATCCAGAAGTGAACAATTGGTTCTCAAACCACACAGATATCAGAGTTCTCACCCTCTTGAGAACATCATAACATATCTAACATCTGGAATCAAAACAAGATCCTCTTTGAAAAATCAGTGTGCGTTTGATGCCTTTCTATCCTTGATTCAACCAAAGAACATTGGTGAAGCCCTACAGGATGCTGACTGGGTAAATTCCATGCAAGTGTGGCACTTGGTACCTAGACCACTAGACAGATCAGTGATAGGCACAAAGTGGGTCTTCAGGAAGAAGCTCGATGAGGATGAAACTATTACAAGAAACAAGGCTAGACGAGTTGTTCAAGGATACAGTCAAGAATAGGGAATTGACTATGATGAGACCTTTGCCCCTGTGGCAAGACTAGAGGCAATCAGACTTCTTA
>MDKJ01161577.1:0-30462 GCA_005239525.1 Nicotiana knightiana
AGGATAACGGCTACGCATATCATGCTCGGTCTCCCAAGTCGCCTCCTCGACTGGCTGACCCCTCCACTGAACTTTCACTGAAGCAATATTCTTCGACCTCAACTTTCGGACCTGCTAGTCCAAAATGCCCAGCGGTTCCTCAACATAAGACAAATCCTTGTCCAACTGGACTGAGCTGAAATCCAACACATGAAACGGATCACCGTGATACTTTTGGAGCATAGAAACATGAAATACTGGATGAACTGCAGCTAGACTAAGTGGTAGTGCAAGCTTATAAGAAACCTCTCCAATCCTTTAAAGAATCTCAAAAGGTTTGATATACCTAGGGCTCAACTTTCCCATCTTCCCGAACCTCATACACCCTTAATTGGCGAAACCTAGAGCAAGACCCGCTCCCCAACCATGAATGCAACATCGCAAACCTTCCAATCCACATAACGCTTCTGCCTATATTGGACTGTACAAGGTCGAACCTGAATCAATTTAACCTTTTCCAAAGCATCCTAAATCAAGAATGTACCCAATAGCCTAGCCTCACCCGGCTCAAACCAACCCACTGTACACCGGCACCCTCTACCATACAAAGCCTCAAACGGGGCCATCTGAAAGCTCAACTGGTAATTATTGTTATAGGAAAACTCTGCAAGCGGCAAGAACTGATCCCAAGAACCCCTAAACTCCATCACACATGCACGAAGCATATCCTCCAATATCTGAATAATGCGCTCGGGTTGTCCGTCCGTCTAAGGGTGAAATGTTGTACACAACTCCACTCGCGTGCCTAATTCATGTTGAACGACCCTTCAAAAACCCACGATATAAACTGCGTACCCCGATCAGAGATGATAGATATCGGCATGCCATGAAGCCTGACAATCTCACAAGTATAAACTTGATCCAGTTACTCCGAAGAATGGTTACTCACCATTAGAATGAAATGAGCTGACTTGGTCAGCCTATCCACAATCACGCAAACCGCATCGAACATCCTCTAAGTCCGTGGGATCCCAACAAGAAAATCCATAATAATCCTCTCCCATTTCTACTCCGGAATCTCTAGCTTCTGAAGCAATCCACCTAGCCGCTAATGCTCATACTTCACCTGCTGACAATTTAGGCACCGAGCTACATATTTCACTATGTCCTTCTTCATTCTCCTCCACCAATAATGTTGCCTCAGATCCTGATACATCTTTGTGGCACCTTGATTAATGGGGTACCGCGAACTGTGAGACTCTTAGAGAATCAACTCACGCAAACTATCTACATTGGCACACATAATCTACCCTGCATCTGTAATACACAGGTATCTCCAATAGTGACCTCCTTGGCATCGACGTGTTGAACCGTGTCCTTGAAGACAAGCATATAGGTGTCATCATACTGACGCTCTCTGATACGATCATAAAGAGAAGACTGAGAAAACACACAAGCCAAAATTTAGCTCGGCTCAAAAACATCCAACCTAACAAGTTGGTTGGCCGAGGCCTAAACATCCAAGGCTAATGGCCTCTCTGCTACCGGCAGATATGCTAAGCTGCCCAAACTCTCCGCCTTGCGACTCAAGGAATCGTCCACCACATTGGCCTTCCCGTGATGATATGGAATGGTGATATCATAGTCTTTAAGAAACTTTTACCACCTCTGATACCGCAAGTTAAGATTCTTCTGTTTGAACAGATGTTGTAGACTCTGATGGTCGGTGTAGACCTCACAAGTGACATTGTACAAATAGTGCTGCCAGATCTTCAAGGCATGAATAATAGTGACTAGCTCGAGGTCGTGGACATGATAGTTCTTCTCATGCACCTTTAGTTGTCTAGGCGCATAGGCAATCACCCTAGCGTTCTACATCAACACCGCGCCAAGACCAATTCGACGCATCACAGTATACAGTATAAGACCTCTAACACGAAGGCAACACCAACACTGGGGCTGTAGTCAAAGCTGTCTTGAGCTTTTGAAAGCTCTCCTCACACTCCTTAGCCCACTTGAACAGAGCACCCTTCTGGTCAATCTGGTCATAGGTGCTGTAATAGACGAGAAACCTTTACAAAGAGACGGTAATACCTTGTCAAATCAAGAAAGCTCCAGATCTCCATAGTTGAGGACGGTCAGAACCAGCTCTGCACTACCTCAATCTTCTTTGGATCTACCTTGATCCCTTCACTCGACACTAAATGACCTAAAAATGCCACTGAATTTAGCCAGAATTCACACTTTGAAAATTTTGCATATAACTTCTTTTCTCTCAAGGTATGGAGCACATTCCTCAAGTGCTACTCATGTTCCTCCCGGATCCGGGAGTACAGCAGAATGTCGTCAATAAACACAATGATGAATGAGTCAAGATAGGGCCAGAATACATTCTTCACCAAGTGCATGAATGATGTTGGGGCGTTGGTCACCCCAAAAGACATCACAAGGAACTCGTAATGACCATACCAAGTCCTGAAGGCAGTCCTGGGGATATCTGGTTCCCGAATCTTCAACTAATGATAGCCTGAACGCAAGTCAATCTTGGAGAACACTCTGTCACCTTGTAGCTGATCAAATAGGTCATCAATGCATGGCAGTGGATACCTATTCTTCTCCATAGCCTTGTTCAACTCATGATAATCAATACACATACGCATAGAACCATCCTTCTTATTTACAAACAAGACTAGAGTACCCCAAGGAGACACACTGGGCCGAATGAAGCCCTTATCAAGCAACTCCTGCAAATGCTCCTTTAACTCCTTCAACTTTGGTGGGGCCATATAATATGGAGGAATAGAGATTGGCTGAGTGACCGGTAATAAATCAATACCAAAGTCGATATCCATGTTGGGCGGCATGCCCGGATGATCTGCCGGGAATACATCTGGAAAACCCCTCACTACCGGAACGGACTCGACGGTAGGAGTATCAACACTAACATCTCTCACATAAGCTAGATACGCATCACACCCATTCTCAACCATTTGCTGAGCCTTTAGAAATGAAATAACTCTGCTAGGAACATGATCTAAACTACCTCTCAACTCTAACCGTAGTAATCCTGGCATAGCCGATGTCACAGAACAATCAAGAATAACATGATAGGGAGACAACCAGTCCATGCCCAAAATAACATCAAAATCTACCATACTAACCAACAATAAACCAGCTCTGGTCTTAAAACCACTAAGAACCACCAAGCACAACCTATACACACGGTCAACAACAAGGGAATCTCCCACAGGTGTGGACACATAGACAGGAGAACTCAAAGAATCACGAGATACACCCAAATATGGAGCAAAATAAGACGACACATAGGAATAAGTGGACTAGATCAAATAAGACTGATGCATATCTATGACAGACCAAAAAAATACATGTGATGACAGAGTCAAATGCAATTGCCTTCGTCCTAGAAGGAAGAGCATAATACCTGGCATGTCCTGCCCCTCTAGGACGACCTCTACCTACCTGACCTCCACCTCGGGCTGGATTTGCAGGTGCAGTGGTAGCTGGTGCTGTAACCATGGCCTGAGGACCCGGTGGAGCACCCGGAGCCTAAGTAGTCTATTTAGGTGCACCCCTCTTGAGTTTGGGTCAATCCTTCACCATATGACGAGTGCCAACATACTCAATACAAGCTCTCGGAGGACGTGGTTGTTATGAATAGATCGGGCTTGATTGGTTGGACTGACCACTGAAAGCACCCCGTGCAAGAGATGCACTAGACAATGGCGGTTCATAATAGGGAGCCTGAGGCCTAGGAGTTGCCGAAATGCAGCTCGAAGCTAGAAGTGTCGAATGAATAGGGTGACTCACATAGCCCCTACCATAACGAGCTGTAACTGGGGAATGGGTACCACTATATGTGCCAGACTCTCGAGACCCCTAGCCTCCCTCTCCTCTTTCTCCCAAGTCAACATACCCTCTAGTCTCCTCGCGATCCCCACTACTTGTTGGTATGCAATGTCCATCTCCAACTCTCGAGCCATGCTAAATCCATACTGGGGTTGAGCCCCTTGATAAATCGGCGGACTTGATATCTAATAGTAATAACCAAGGCTGGTGCATGCCTGTCCAAATCACTGAACCAGATCGCATACTCTGACACGGTCATAGAACCTTGGCGCAACTACTCAAACTCTGCATGCCATGCATCTCTGAGACTCTGGGGAACATACTCCCTCAAGAAAATATCTGAGAACTGAATCCAAGTGAGTGTAGCTTCCTTGGCCGAATTACCTGACTCATATGCTCGCCACCACTGATAAGTCGCTCCCTTAAGCTAGAGCATAGTGAAAGCAACCCCACTAGACTCCACAATACCCATAGTATGGAGGATACAGTGGCACTCATCAAGAAAACCATGGGCATCCTCTGACGCCAAGCCACTGAAAGTAGGAGAGTGGTACTTCTTGTACCTCTCGAGCCTGAGCTGTTCCCCCTCAGAAATTGATGCCCTAACCTCGGGCAGAACTAGGGCTAACGGCTGCACTAGTATGACCTGTGGGACCTGGTCAACCTGTACCCACTGCTCTGGGGTAGGGGTAGCGGGAGTCTATGCTCCTCCCCTAGCTTGAGATGTGGCGGGAGCAAGTGGGATCAACCCTTCTTGAGCTAAAGTGTCGAACATGCTCAGAAACTGGCTGAGAGTCTCCTGGAGAGCTGGTGTAGTAACAAGCGTCTCAGGTGCCTGCCCTCCAACTGGAGCTAATGGTGGCTCCTCTGTAGCATCTTGTGCGGGTGCTCTGGCAGCACCACGGGGACTTCCTCGGCCTCTACCCCAGCCTCGACCTCTCGCGACTCCAGTAGGGGGCGCGGGTGTTAGTCATTTGATCCAGTTGTACATGTCTCACCATTTGTGAGAGAAAAGAAAGACAAAAATTTAGAAATCCGAAGTCAAAGATTTCGCACGATAAGGAATCAAAGAAGTGAAGATTTTCCTAACAGTTCCATAACCTCCCAAAAATAAGTACATACGTCTTCGCACCGATCCGAGAGACTCTACTAAACTTGTTTGTGACTCATAACACCTATGAACCTAGAGCTTTGATACCAACTTGTCACAACCCTCTTTTTTCCCTCTGTAGGATGTCGCGACAGCGCCTAGTCTCTCATACTAGGTAAATTTAATAAACATGTGGAATAACGTAAATAATAATTTAAAAGCTCAAACATCAACAACTATAAGAAAATAAAATATGCAGCTCAACATGTACATCTCCCAAAACCCGGTGTAAATTCAAGTCACAAGCTCTAGATAAAACATTGAACACCTGTATACATCATTGCCATATGAAGATGTAAATAAATAAGAAAAGAATAGGATAGAAGGGGACTCTGAGCTCTGCGGACACAGGAAGGTGTACCTTGAAGTATCCAAAGCAAGAAACTCAACGCGATAATACCGAGAGTGATAGGATGTACCTGGATCTAAACAAAACATGTGTAGAAGTATAGTACGAGTACACCACAACGGTACCTAGTAAGTCCCAAGCCTAACCTCGGTAGAGCAGTGACGAGGTCAGGTCAAGGCCTTACTGGAGATAATAAGAAAAATAGGGCAGAAGATATAATAATACAAAGGTAATTACAAGGAAATGAATCAATAAAGAATTTTCGAAAAGATAGCAACATGGAATCAAGAAAGCTAATACAACACGAAAGGAGAGCAAGAGTTTTACATGTTAAGGAACAACAACCAAACAATAAAGCAAATAGAGAAGATCAACAGGGGCACTCCCGTGATATCGCCTCGTAGTCCCTAATCATAAAAATAACTCACATTCTTTCCTTATATCACCGCGGGGCCTTTACATTTAGTTTTGAAAATCATTTTTTCCGAAATAGCACCCCGCGTTTTAGCCCACCTTATCACACCGCATGACTTCTAGTAGTTCCCATACTAGCCACGCGTATCAAGCCCACCTTATCTCACCGCATGCTTTCAATACCCAGATCTTATATCACTACATGTATATCAATAATAATAACCACGACACGACAGAAACCTCGTGCAAATAATAACAACAGCATGGCAGAATAGAGATAAGAACCCGCGGCCTTTAAAACCAAAACATAATAACTAAAATAAATGATATTTCACAACTTACACCTTGACTTGATAGAACCCGCGACCTTTAAAACTCAACACCAAATTCAACAGCAAGATATTTCAAAGATAGCAATTTCATGTAAAGAATCCCACAGTTACATCATCAACACGAAACTAAGAAGCAAGTAATTCAACTAAACAAGTAGAACAAGTTGCAAATAGAGATAAGAAAAGTAGACATGTGAAAGTAGACTAAACTAAACATGGTGACTATAACATGCTAAGTAACTCAATTAAGGCATGAAACGGAAACTACATAGCTAAAACATGAATTTCAATATTTAGTCTGTGTACGCACTCGTCATCCTGCGTACATGGCCTTCACATATCACAATTATCACAACGACACCAAATCCTAAGGGAAAGTTTCCCCACACAATGTTAGGCAAGTCACTTACCTCAAACTATGCTAAGTCAATTAGTTAGAAGGCCTTTCCCTCGATTTTCCGACTCCTAACGACTCGAATATATCTAAAACAATTTCATACTATAAATATAACTATAGGAAACTAATTTAAATAATGAAATAATGACCAACTAAAAATCTAAGATCACCCCAAAAAGTCGACCCTGGCCCGTGTATCGGAACCAGGCCAAAATTATAATATCCGAAACACGCATTCGATATCGAGTCCAACCATACAAGAACTACACAAATCAAACCTCAATTCGCTTTTCAAAACTCAAAAATTTAATCCAAGAACTTCTACACTTATTCCCCAAATTTTCCACCTCAAATCCCTAATTACATGATGGAACCAATGATAGATTAGTGGAATTAAATAAAAAATGAGTTAAGAACTCTTACCCCAACAATCCCTCTGGAAATCCCTCGAGCATTCGCCTTAAACCGAGATCTCAAAGTCCAATTTGTGAAATGAGAAAATAAACCCTCGTTTTGAAATTTAAATCTGCTGCCCAACGATTTCTTCATCGCGAACGCGGAATGATCCTCACATTCGCGATACACAAAATTACATAGGTGCCAAAATCCTCTCGCGAACGTGAGACTCCCCACGCGAACGTGAAGGCTAAAACTCTCAAGCTTCGCAATCGTGAAGCTTCACTTGGGAACACGTAAAACTTCTGCATGAGGTCTCCCCAGCCTGCCTTTCCTCTTCGTGAACGCGGCTCCTTGTCCCCGACCACAATGCACAAAATCCTGACCCCTTCGCGAACGCGTGGCCTTCTTCACGAATGTGAAGGGTAAATCTCCAGCCATCCCTGACTCTACGCGAACGCGGGAACACCTTCATGAACGCGTAGAAGGAAACCAGAAGCACCAGATTCAACAGTCTTAAATGTTCCAAAATGCGCCGAACATGGTCTGAATCACCTCTGAGGCCCCCACGACCTCAACCAAGCATACCAACACGTCATAAAAAATCATACTAACATGCTCGAAGTGTCGAATCATATCAAACAAAACTAGAATCACGAATCGCACATCGATTCAAGCCTAAGAACTTATGAACTTTCAAATTTTGAAACCAACGTCGATTCATACCAAAACAACTCCGATTAATTCTAAATTTTGCACACAAGTCATAATTGAAATTACAGACGTATTCCAACTTCCGAAATTGAAACCCGGCTCCGATATCAGAAAGTCCACTGATGGTCAAACTTCCCAAAAACTTCCAGCTTTCCAATTTTCGCCAATTAACGTCGAAATGACCTTCGAACCTCAATCAACATTTAGACACACTCCTAACACCACCCTACAGAGCAGTTGGAACCGTCAAAACTCCATTCCATTGTCGTCTTCACACAAGTCAAACTACGGTCAACTCCTACGAGTTAAACTTCCAACTTAGGGACTATGTGTCGCACTTCACTTTGAAACTCACCCAAAACCAAAACCAAACATTCTGGCAAGTCACGTAACCACATTATAATGCATGGAAGGAAATAAATATGGGACTGGGGCTAATACACTCAAAATGACCGTCCAGGTCATTACAGTTCACTACCTTTACCCACAACTTCAAAGACGCATAAACATCCTCTCACACGACTTCGGTGATCTTAAATACTCTGATCATGCACACAGTTAATCTACAAATTATCCCAAAAACGCCGATGGGTCATGTGGAACTTACTTCAAGGGGGAAATTATTAGGAGTGTGTGAAAAAAATTTCACGTGGAAAGTAGAAAATAAAATTAAGCTACTTATAAGGAGTTGTACACTCTTAATCGTATGAGGAGTTTTGGGGAAATACGTGCGGGCTTAGCCCAAAGCGGACTATATCACACCATGATAAAATTATCTTTGATCCATTTTAGCCCAACAACTAGTATCAGATCCAATGATTTGGTGGCGAGACTATGGAGATGGTGGAGGGTGGCGTAGATCCCGGCTTAGTGACTTTGTCCGTCTATGGGCCGATTCACTACCCTTACACGTAGCTTCAAAGACGCATATACAGCCTCTACTTGGACTTCGATGACTGTAAATACTCGGATGATATGGGTGGCACACAGTTTGTATAGGTAAAATCGGTATATATTAAATGTTCGTATGGTAGCGTGACACATGGAACCAGAGGCAGATGGAAGATGAAGAGAGTAGAAACTAGGTCCGAAGATAATAGCTTCAGTTGGTACCGGGAAGATTCCGAAGGGAACACATTCAATGGAAGAAAATGAATGTTTTCCACCAAATGACATTTAATGTAGAATATTCCTCAGTATTAAATAGCACGGCCGTTGTAGAGAATTTTGACATTCATTGTCTGCCATTACATATTCATCAATGACCCCCATTATTGTCATTTAAGAGAGCCTTGAACCTAGGACCTTGTTCTCTAGGTATAGCTATAACTAGTGGCTTCAACAACCATTGTAATAGAGGAAAAATCTGATAAACTTTTGCTACACACTATTCCCAAGCTAAATAATACTTATTTTCTATCTAACGTTATTCTTATTGCTGCCTTCGGAAGCCTTGCTCCTAGAACCAAGTTATCTGCTATTTATCTCGATTTCAATGCTAAGTCTTGTATTTTATTTAATTTATCTATCATTTTTGGATCAAATCGATTCGCTTGTCTATAAACCACACTGTAAATTCGACTTTATTATTTTACAGGTAAATTGTTTGGCGCCCACCGTGGGGCTTAGCAGCTGCATAATTGAGTTGATCCTTTTATCTAACGATGTCAACATCACACACAACGTTGAGGCACAAAAATATTTACCTCAACATGAGGATTCGATCAGCGACACCCGCATGAGGAGGACATAGCAACGCCGGATCATGGCGAGCGATATCCCTGACACGTACATGAAGGGACTCCTGATGATGCTGAAGACGAGCACGTTGCCAAAACTATGAAGATCTTTAGAGAACAGCAAATGGCCATCATGGGCCATCTCTCACGGTAAGACCAGCCCATGACAGAACTAAGGAAAGCGCTGTCAGGTGCTAGCAAAAACGCGAATGGAAGAGGCCATGTTCCTCCCGCTGCCCCTGCAAATCAGACAGTGCAAAGGGTTGATAAAAACACCCCGAAGGGTGAGGTCGGTGATGGGGCCGAGGGGATCGGCAACACATCTAATAACGACAACAGTAATGATCCCTTCTAAACGAGCTCATGTGGTTCATGATGGAAAAGAACGAGTGGATAGACCAGAACGCGAATGAATTCCACGCTCGAATGGATCAAATTTCGGGTGCACCACCAGTACTAAAGGGCCCGAAATCAAAGAAGTACACCTAGTTTCCATTCAAACCGAGCGAGGCACTAGAGTTGATTCAGAAGCAGTTCAAAATGCCAGACGTATTGAAATATGATGGGACTTCGGAACCTCAGGAGCATAGCACCACCTATACAGCGGCGGTGAAAGGAAATGACTTGGATTCACATGAGATTGAGTCGGTCATGCTGAAGAAGTTTTGGAGAAACCCTCACGAAGGGGGCCCTGACATAGTACTCACTCTTACCCGAACACTCAATAGATTCCTTTGAGATGCTCACAGACTCTTTCATTAAGACCCATGTTGGGGCCAGGAAGGCGGACATTCAGAATTTCACAAGGAGAGTCCGAGTAGCTGCGTGAGTTCATAATTAGGTTTCAGAAAGAAAGGATGCTACTACCGGTCATTCCAGATGAATGGGCAGCTGAGGCATTTACTAAAGAGTTGATCCCGAGGAGCTTTGACGCCTCTCGAGAACTGAAAGAAAGTCCGCTCGAGTTCCTGGAAATTACATGGGCAGATATCCATATCGTACGAATCAAAGATAAGAATAGAAGATGATCAGCTTGGGTTCCCGGCGTCAACTAAGGGTAGGGATCGAGAAAAGAACAGGAATAAATCGAATGATGATCTTAATGAATATCAATGATATTCTAAGGGACAATTTTTTTCCTACGAAAGGGTTGAAGGACACGACAACAGAGGGTTCTGGTCGGTGGATAGGTTCGCTCCCAATAAAAGAGCTGACCGCGGCCAGGATTCCACCTATCCCAGGTTGTCGGAATAATTTCAATGTCAGCATAGTGGAGCTGGTATCGATAATGAGAAACATTAAGGAAGCATGGTTCTTGAGGGCAATGAAGTCCGGTTCCAGCCAGAGGGATCCTAATTTATGGTGCGAATATCATGGACTAATGGCCACCGGACTGGGGATTGCCGACATTTGTGCGAGGAGGTAGCAATGTTGTTGAATAATGGCCATCCCAAAGAATTCTTAAGCGATTGGCTACGATAAATTAAGGCCACAGTCAGAATAACGCAGAGCCCTCGAAGGCAAGGGAAGACCCTCCCCGACTAACCATCAACATGATTTTTGGGGGAACAAGGTCAACGGTATAATTTTTTGGCAACAAAAAGGATAAGGGTATCGATGACTCATAGCAAGAGACCCCGGGAAGTCGCCAAGGACGACATCACCTTCACAGAAGAGTAAGTCGATGGATTTCTACTACCACACAACGATGACTTGGTAATTTCTCTTAACGTTTTATATTTCAAGATTAAACGTGTTTTGGTTGACCCAGGAAGTTTAACCAACATCATTCAATGGAGAGTTCTGGAATAAGCCATGCTAACCGGAAGCATCATCCCAGCAACAAAACTCCTCGTCGGGTTCAACTTAGCAATTGTGACAACCCGAGAGGAGCTCTTGCTGCCCACGAATGCCGACAGGGTCATGAAGACTACCTTATTTGAAGTAGTAGACGATGACATGGCTAAAACATAATTCGTGGAAGACCATGGCTACAAGATATGAAGGTCATGCCGTCAAAATATCACCAACTTCCAAAATTCCTAACTCCAGAGGGAATAAGACAAATAAGAGGAGATCAACCGGCGACAAGGGAGATGAATGCGATCTTGGTTTCGAGCAGTAAAATGAAGGAATGCACGACATAGCAATTACAAGAACCAACGGATGCTCCCGAACCAAGAGAAGATGACAAAGGGGAGGAGCCGTCGGAATCCCATCAGGTACCAAGATATTTCCAGGTACCGAAAGAATCAGACGCAACCAAGTCCACGGCGGAAGAACTCAAACAAGTGGTATTGTTCGAGAAGTTTCTAGAGAGGAAGTTTCACTTGGGGACAGTACTAAACCATGAGCTCAGGTCAAGATTTATTGAATTTCTTAAAACTAACGTTGATTGTTTTGCATGGTCGCATGCGGATATGACACGTATCCTACTAGAGGTGGCCGTGCACAAGCTAAGCTTGGATCCAAGCATCCCGGCGGTAAGGCAGAAGAAGAACCAAATTGCCGAGGTTAGACACAGGTTTGTTAGAGAAGAGGTAACTCGATTGCTCGCCATGGGTTCAATACAGGAGGTAAAGTATCTCGACTGGGTAGCTAACGTAGTAGTAGTTCCAAAAAATAATAATAAATTTCGTATGTGCGTAGATTATAAGGATTTGAATAAGGTGTGCCCAAAATACTCATTCCCACTGCCAAAAATTGATCAAATAATTGATGCAACGACCGGACATGAGTTGATGAGTTTCCTCAATGCCTATTATGGGTACAACCAAAATAAGATGAACCAGGAGGATAAGGAAAAAACTTCATTCATAATGAACTTTGGGACATATTTATACAATGTGATACCCTTCGGGCTTAAAAATACCGGAGCCACTTATCAGAGGCTCGTGAACAAAATATTCGAAAAGCAAATAGGGAAAATAATGGAAGTGTACATAGATGATATGTTGGTTAAATATTTGAATTCAGGTGACCATTTGAAACACTTCCGGGAAACCTTTGATATCCTGAGAAAACACAACATGAAGCTCAACCCCGAAAAGTGTGCGTTCGTAGTTAGATCCGGTAAATTATTGGGTTTCTTGGTGTCACAAGGGGGGTCAAATTCAATCCCGATAAGATTAAATCCATCGAGGAAATTCCAGACCAGTTGAGAAACGTGAAAGAAGTCCAAAGAGTAACTGGAAGACTGGCCGCTCTAAGGAGGTTTATTTCTTCATCTTCAGAAAAATATCATCACTTTTTCTCACTTCTGAAGAAGAAGAACAACTTTGAATGGACTCCAGAATGCCAGCATGCTCTAAAATACCTGAAACGGTATCTATCAAGCCCTACGTTACTATCAAAATAGGAGGAAGGCGAACAGTTTGGCCTTAGCTCTCCTGGTCGCCGCTCGAAAGCTTATGCCTTATTTTCAGTGCCACCCTATAGCTGTGGTGACAACTTATTCCCCAGTGGAATGTCCTTCACAAACCTGAGTTGTCAGGTTGACTGGCCAAATGGATAGTTGAAATTAGTGAATTTGATATTGAATATAAGCATAAGACTGTGATCAAATCACAAATTTTGGCTGACTTCGTGGCCGATTTTAGTCCTGAGCTACTGCGTTTTGCCACAAAAGAAGCGGGACAGTATCGAAAATGACATCAGGAGTTTGGACCTTGTTCATGGTTGGAGCTTCCAACATGAAAGGGACCGGGCTCGCGGTGGTCTTAATCACGCCCTTGGGGGAAGTCCTGAGGCAAGCCATAAAAATTGTTCCTTTGACTAACAATGAAGTCGAATATGAGGCTTCGATTGCAGGAATTGAACTGGCCGGGGACTAGATTCTGAGGCTATTGAAATCAAATGTGATCTCCAACTAGTGGTAAATCGAGTATATGGAATCTTTGACATCAAAGAGGAGCGCATGCAACAATATGTTGTTAAGGTTCAATCTTGGCTCGTGAAAAAATGCAGAAGCAGATGCGTTGGCTAATTTGGGATCGTCCACGAAAATGAAGGGATCAAATTTCGCTATCGTCGTTCACCCCATGCATTCAGTACTAGATATGGATGGTTATTATAAAGCAAAAACAACCAACCTAATCTGGGACTAGAAAAATGAAATCATCGACTACCTTCATATGATAACGTGACACGTGGAACCGAAAGCAGATGAAAGATGAAGCGAGTAGAAGCCAGGACCGAAGACAACAGCTTCAGCTGGCACCGGAAAGATCCCAAAGGGAACACAATCAACGAAAGCAAATGAATGTTTGCCACTAGATGACATTTAAAGGAGAATATTCCTCAGTATTAAATAACACAGTCGTTGTAGAGAATTTTGACATTCATGACATGCCGTTACATATTCATCAATAATCACCATTATTGTCATTAAAGAGGAGTTTGATCCTAAGACCTTGTTCCCTAGGAAAAGCTATAAATAGTGGCTTTAACAACCATTATAAAAGAGGAGAATTTTGACAAGCTTATGCTACACATTGTTCCCAAGCTAAATAACACTTTATTTTCTATCTAACGTTACTCTTATTGCTGGCTTCGGAGCCTTGCTCCCGGAACCAAGCTATCTGTTATTTATCTCTATTTCAACGCTAAATCTTGCATTTTGTTTAATTTATCTATCATTTTGGGATTAAATCGGTTCGCTTGTCTATAAACCGCGCTATAAATTCAATTGTCCCGTTTTACGGGTAAAAACAGTTAATCTCCAAATTATCCCATAAATGGTGATAGGTCATGTAGAACTTTATTCAAGGGGGAGATTGTTGGGAGTATGTGAATCTCACGTAGAAAGTAAAAAAGAAAAATAAGCTACTTATAAGGAGCTAGATACTCTTGGTGGTGTGAGGCTTTTTGGGGAAAATTATATGGGCATGATCCAAAACAGACAGTATCACACCATGTTAAGAGTATCTTTTGGCCGTTTTAGCGTAACAACATTTTCAAAAGTAAGCGTGTATAATGAATCAAAACTAGAAGCAAAAAAACCACACGCCACACCATTTAACACTTAATGTCATACAAATCCCAGTTTAAGGTACATCATTTCCTTTACAAAACCACATACTATAAACATGACATAACAGCAAAATATAAGGAATAAAAACAGGAAGAAGAAAGGAAAAATAGAAAAAATGAAACGAAATTATTTGGCGCTGTAAGTTTCAAAGGAAGATTATTTAATTATTACTTATTTTCTTAGATTATTTAATTATTACTTAATTTTTTTTAGAGTATTTAATTATTTGTGCACATAAACTGAAACATTCTGTATACCAAGATTAATATAACTACAATTAAAACCTGATCAGATAGGGTAATTCTCTTTTCTGTTTTATAGGTGTCATCATTCAAGTTAGAGAATGACCACTTGAGCTCCAAGGATAATAATGCTTGATCTATGTGAAGATTTGGTTTCAATGCTACTTCTCCATCTGCTGACCTGAATTTCCCATCACTCCATTCCTATTACAAGGAACAATTTTAGTTTAATCATATCAGCATTTCCACATAACATTGCATTCTTTCTCTTACAAATTGATTTTCAGAAATTGCTTTTCAATCATCGTTTGATCTTAGTTCATGCTAAGCTTCATTTAACTGAGTGTTGAAGCTTTCTCTTTCTTTATCATCAAACGATTCTTGTTAGAACTTTTTTCTTTATTATTTTTTCTTTGGTGCCAATGCCAAAACTTGTATGACGTAATATTCTCAGTCTTCACTCCGCTCTGGTCTATATTATCTGACGTTTAATGTCATTGCACGCCCTTTAATGTAACAAAGATATTTAATTGCCTTAATCATTTGAATAGAGGTATTTTTCTTAAATAATCGTACTTACCTAACACCACTAATTAAATAATAATAAGAATATATATATATATATATATATTCTTATTATTATTTAATTAGTGGTGTTAGGTAAGTACGATTATTTAAGAAAAATACCTCTATTCAAATGATTAAGGCAATTAAATATCTTTGTTACATTAAAGGGCGTGCAATGACATTAAACGTCAGATAATATAGACCAGAGCGGAGTGAAGACTGAGAATATTACGTCATACAAGTTTTGGCATTGGCACCAAAGAAAAAATAATAAAGAAAAAAGTTCTAACAAGAATCGTTTGATGATAAAGAAAGAGAAAGCTTCAACACTCAGTTAAATGAAGCTTAGCATGAACTAAGATCAAACGATGATTGAAAAGCAATTTCTGAAAATCAATTTGTAAGAGAAAGAATGCAATGTTATGTGGAAATGCTGATATGATTAAACTAAAATTGTTCCTTGTAATAGGAATGGAGTGATGGGAAATTCAGGTCAGCAGATGGAGAAGTAGCATTGAAACCAAATCTTCACATAGATCAAGCATTATTATCCTTGGAGCTCAAGTGGTCATTCTCTAACTTGAATGATGACACCTATAAAACAGAAAAGAGAATTACCCTATCTGATCAGGTTTTAATTGTAGTTATATTAATCTTGGTATACAGAATGTTTCAGTTTATGTGCACAAATAATTAAATACTCTAAAAAAAATTAAGTAATAATTAAATAATCTAAGAAAATAAGTAATAATTAAATAATCTTCCTTTGAAACTTACAGCGCCAAATAATTTCGTTTCATTTTTTCTATTTTTCCTTTCTTCTTCCTGTTTTTATTCCTTATATTTTGCTGTTATGTCATGTTTATAGTATGTGGTTTTGTAAAGGAAATGATGTACCTTAAACTGGGATTTGTATGACATTAAGTGTTAAATGGTGTGGCGTGTGGTTTTTTTGCTTCTAGTTTTGATTCATTATACACGCTTACTTTTGAAAATGTTGTTACGCTAAAACGGCCAAAAGATACTCTTAACATGGTGTGATACTGTCTGTTTTGGATCATGCCCATATAATTTTCCCCAAAAAGCCTCACACCACCAAGAGTATCTAGCTCCTTATAAGTAGCTTATTTTTCTTTTTTACTTTCTACGTGAGATTCACATACTCCCAACAATCTCCCCCTTGAATAAAGTTCTACATGACCTATCACCATTTATGGGATAATTTGGAGATTAACTGTTTTTACCCGTAAAACGGGACAATTGAATTTATAGCGCGGTTTATAGACAAGCGAACCGATTTAATCCCAAAATGATAGATAAATTAAACAAAATGCAAGATTTAGCGTTGAAATAGAGATAAATAACAGATAGCTTGGTTCCGGGAGCAAGGCTCCGAAGCCAGCAATAAGAGTAACGTTAGATAGAAAATAAAGTGTTATTTAGCTTGGGAACAATGTGTAGCATAAGCTTGTCAAAATTCTCCTCTTTTATAATGGTTGTTAAAGCCACTATTTATAGCTTTTCCTAGGGAACAAGGTCTTAGGATCAAACTCCTCTTTAATGACAATAATGGTGATTATTGATGAATATGTAACGGCATGTCATGAATGTCAAAATTCTCTACAACGACTGTGTTATTTAATACTGAGGAATATTCTCCTTTAAATGTCATCTAGTGGCAAACATTCATTTGCTTTCGTTGATTGTGTTCCCTTTGGGATCTTTCCGGTGCCAGCTGAAGCTGTTGTCTTCGGTCCTGGCTTCTACTCGCTTCATCTTTCATCTGCTTTCGGTTCCACGTGTCACGTTATCATATGAAGGTAGTCGATGATTTCATTTTTCTAGTCCCAGATTAGGTTGGTTGTTTTTGCTTTATAATAACCATCCATATCTAGTACTGAATGCATGGGGTGAACGACGATAGCGAAATTTGATCCCTTCATTTTCGTGGACGATCCCAAATTAGCCAACGCATCTGCTTCTGCATTTTTTCACGAGCCAAGATTGAACCTTAACAACATATTGTTGCATGCGCTCCTCTTTGATGTCAAAGATTCCATATACTCGATTTACCACTAGTTGGAGATCACATTTGATTTCAATAGCCTCAGAATCTAGTCCCCGGCCAGTTCAATTCCTGCAATCGAAGCCTCATATTCGACTTCATTGTTAGTCAAAGGAACAATTTTTATGGCTTGCCTCAGGACTTCCCCCAAGGGCGTGATTAAGACCACCGCGAGCCCGGTCCCTTTCATGTTGGAAGCTCCAACCATGAACAAGGTCCAAACTCCTGATGTCATTTTCGATACTGTCCCGCTTCTTTTGTGGCAAAACGCAGTAGCTCAGGACTAAAATCGGCCACGAAGTCAGCCAAAATTTGTGATTTGATCACAGTCTTATGCTTATATTCAATATCAAATTCACTAATTTCAACTATCCATTTGGCCAGTCAACCTGACAACTCAGGTTTGTGAAGGACATTCCACTGGGGAATAAGTTGTCACCACAGCTATAGGGTGGCACTGAAAATAAGGCATAAGCTTTCGAGCGGCGACCAGGAGAGCTAAGGCCAAACTGTTCGCCTTCCTCCTATTTTGATAGTAACGTAGGGCTTGATAGATACCGTTTCAGGTATTTTAGAGCATGCTGGCATTCTGGAGTCCATTCAAAGTTGTTCTTCTTCTTCAGAAGTGAGAAAAAGTGATGATATTTTTCTGAAGATGAAGAAATAAACCTCCTTAGAGCGGCCAGTCTTCCAGTTACTCTTTGGACTTCTTTCACGTTTCTCAACTGGTCTGGAATTTCCTCGATGGATTTAATCTTATCGGGATTGAATTTGACCCCCCTTGTGACACCAAGAAACCCAATAATTTACCGGATCTAACTACGAACGCACACTTTTCGGGGTTGAGCTTCATGTTGTGTTTTCTCAGGATATCAAAGGTTTCCCGGAAGTGTTTCAAATGGTCACCTGAATTCAAATATTTAACCAACATATCATCTATGTACACTTCCATTATTTTCCCTATTTGCTTTTCGAATATTTTGTTCACGAGCCTCTGATAAGTGGCTCCGGTATTTTTAAGCCCGAAGGGTATCACATTGTATAAATATGTCCCAAAGTTCATTATGAATGAAGTTTTTTCCTTATCCTCCTGGTTCATCTTATTTTGGTTGTACCCATAATAGGCATTGAGGAAACTCATCAACTCATGTCCGGTCGTTGCATCAATTATTTGATCAATTTTTGGCAGTGGGAATGAGTATTTTGGGCACACCTTATTCAAATCCTTATAATCTACGCACATACGAAATTTATTATTATTTTTTGGAACTACTACTACGTTAGCTACCCAGTCGAGATACTTTACCTCCTGTATTGAACCCATGGCGAGCAATCGAGTTACCTCTTCTCTAACAAACCTGTGTCTAACCTCGGCAATTTGGTTCTTCTTCTGCCTTACCGCCGGGATGCTTGGATCCAAGCTTAGCTTGTGCACGGCCACCTCTAGTAGGATACGTGTCATATCCGCATGCGACCATGCAAAACAATCAACGTTAGTTTTAAGAAATTCAATAAATCTTGACCTGAGCTCATGGTTTAGTACTGTCCCCAAGTGAAACTTCCTCTCTAGAAACTTCTCGAACAATACCACTTGTTTGAGTTCTTCCGCCGTGGACTTGGTTGCGTCTGATTCTTTCGGTACCTGGAAATATCTTGGTACCTGATGGGATTCCGACGGCTCCTCCCCTTTGTCATCTTCTCTTGGTTCGGGAGCATCCGTTGGTTCTTGTAATTGCTATGTCGTGCATTCCTTCATTTTACTGCTCGAAACCAAGATCGCATTCATCTCCCTTGTCGCCGGTTGATCTCCTCTTATTTGTCTTATTCCCTCTGGAGTTAGGAATTTTGGAAGTTGGTGATATTTTGACGGCATGACCTTCATATCTTGTAGCCATGGTCTTCCACGAATTATGTTTTAGCCATGTCATCGTCTACTACTTCAAATAAGGTAGTCTTCATGACCCTGTCGGCATTCGTGGGCAGCAAGAGCTCCTCTCGGGTTGTCACAATTGCTAAGTTGAACCCGACGAGGAGTTTTGTTGCTGGGATGATGCTTCCGGTTAGCATGGCTTATTCCAGAACTCTCCATTGAATGATGTTGGTTAAACTTCCTGGGTCAACCAAAACACGTTTAATCTTGAAATATAAAACGTTAAGAGAAATTACCAAGTCATCGTTGTGTGGTAGTAGAAATCCATCGACTTACTCTTCTGTGAAGGTGATGTCGTCCTTGGCGACTTCCCGGGGTCTCTTGCTATGAGTCATCGATACCCTTATCCTTTTTGTTGCCAAAAAATTATACCGTTGACCTTGTTCCCCCAAAAATCATGTTGATGGTTAGTCGGGGAGGGTCTTCCCTTGCCTTCGAGGGCTCTGCGTTATTCTGACTGTGGCCTTAATTTATCGTAGCCAATCGCTTAAGAATTCTTTGGGATGGCCATTATTCAACAACATTGCTACCTCCTCGCACAAATGTCGGCAATCCCCAGTCCGGTGGCCATTAGTCCATGATATTCGCACCATAAATTAGGATCCCTCTGGCTGGAACCGGACTTCATTGCCCTCAAGAACCATGCTTCCTTAATGTTTCTCATTATCGATACCAGCTCCACTATGCTGACATTGAAATTATTCCGACAACCTGGGATAGGTGGAATCCTGGCCGCGGTCAGCTCTTTTATTGGGAGCGAACCTATCCACCGACCAGAACCCTCTGTTGTCGTGTCCTTCAACCCTTTCGTAGGAAAAAAATTGTCCCTTAGAATATCATTGATATTCATTAAGATCATCATTCGATTTATTCCTGTTCTTTTCTCGATCCCTACCCTTAGTTGACGCCGGGAACCCAAGCTGATCATCTTCTATTCTTATCTTTGATTCGTACGATATGGATATCTGCCCATGTAATTTCCAGGAACTCGAGCGGACTTTCTTTCAGTTCTCGAGAGGCGTCAAAGCTCCTCGGGATCAACTCTTTAGTAAATGCCTCAGCTGCCCATTCATCTGGAATGACCGGTAGTAGCATCCTTTCTTTCTGAAACCTAATTATGAACTCACGCAGCTACTCGGACTCTCCTTGTGAAATTCTGAATGTCCGCCTTCCTGGCCCCAACATGGGTCTTAATGAAAGAGTCTGTGAGCATCTCAAAGGAATCTATTGAGTGTTCGGGTAAGAGTGAGTACTATGTCAGGGCCCCCTTCGTGAGGGTTTCTCCAAAACTTCTTCAGCATGACCGACTCAATCTCATGTGAATCCAAGTCATTTCCTTTCACCGCCGCTGTATAGGTGGTGCTATGCTCCTGAGGTTCCGAAGTCCCATCATATTTCAATACGTCTGGCATTTTGAACTGCTTCTGAATCAACTCTAGTGCCTCGCTCGGTTTGAATGGAAACTAGGTGTACTTCTTTGATTTCGGGCCCTTTAGTACTGGTGGTGCACCCGAAATTTGATCCATTCGAGCGTGGAATTCATTCGCGTTCTGGTCTATCCACTCGTTCTTTTCCATCATGAACCACATGAGCTCGTTTAGAAGGGATCATTACTGTTGTCGTTATTAGATGTGTTGCCGATCCCCTCGGCCCCATCACCGACCTCACCCTTCGGGGTGTTTTTATCAACCCTTTGCACTGTCTGATTTGCAGGGGCAGCGGGAGGAACATGGCCTCTTCCATTCGCGTTTTTGCTAGCACCTGACAGCGCTTTCCTTAGTTCTGTCATGGGCTGGTCTTACCGTGAGAGATGGCCCATGATGGCCATTTGCTGTTCTCTAAAGATCTTCATAGTTTTGGCAACGTGCTCGTCTTCAGCATCATCAGGAGTCCCTTCATGTACGTGTCAGGGATATCGCTCGCCATGATCCGGCGTTGCTATGTCCTCCTCATGCGGGTGTCGCTGATCGAATCCTCATGTTGAGGTAAATATTTTTGTGCCTCAACGTTGTGTGTGATGTTGACATCGTTAGATAAAAGGATCAACTCAATTATGCAGCTGCTAAGCCCCACGGTGGGCGCCAAACAATTTACCTGTAAAATAATAAAGTCGAATTTACAGTGTGGTTTATAGACAAGCGAATCGATTTGATCCAAAAATGATAGATAAATTAAATAAAATACAAGACTTAGCATTGAAATCGAGATAAATAGCAGATAACTTGGTTCTAGGAGCAAGGCTTCCGAAGGCAGCAATAAGAATAACGTTAGATAGAAAATAAGTATTATTTAGCTTGGGAATAGTGTGTAGCAAAAGTTTATCAGATTTTTCCTCTATTACAATGGTTGTTGAAGCCACTAGTTATAGCTATACCTAGAGAACAAGGTCCTAGGTTCAAGGCTCTCTTAAATGACAATAATGGGGGTCATTGATGAATATGTAATGGCAGACAATGAATGTCAAAATTCTCTACAACGGCCGTGCTATTTAATACTGAGGAATATTCTACATTAAATGTCATTTGGTGGAAAACATTCATTTTCTTCCATTGAATGTGTTCCCTTCGGAATCTTCCCGGTACCAACTGAAGCTATTATCTTCGGACCTAGTTTCTACTCTCTTCATCTTCCATCTGCCTCTGGTTCCATGTGTCACGCTACCATACGAACATTTAATATATACCGATTTTACCTATACAAACTGTGTGCCACCCATATCATCCGAGTATTTACAGTCATCGAAGTCCAAGTAGAGGCTGTATATGCGTCTTTGAAGCTACGTGTAAGGGTAGTGAATCGGCCCATAGACGGACAAAGTCACTAAGCCGGGATCTACGCCACCCTCCACCATCTCCATAGTCTCGCCACCAAATCATTGGATCTGATACTAGTTGTTGGGCTAAAATGGATCAAAGATAATTTTATCATGGTGTGATATAGTCCGCTTTGGGCTAAGCCCGCACGTATTTCCCCAAAACTCCTCATACGATTAAGAGTGTACAACTCCTTATAAGTAGCTTAATTTTATTTTCTACTTTCCACGTGAAATTTTTTTCACACACTCCTAATAATTTCCCCCTTGAAGTAAGTTCCACATGACCCATCGGCGTTTTTGGGATAATTTGTAGATTAACTGTGTGCATGATCAGAGTATTTAAGATCACCGAAGTCGTGTGAGAGGATGTTTATGCGTCTTTGAAGTTGTGGGTAAAGGTAGTGAACTGTAATGACCTGGACGGTCATTTTGAGTGTATTAGCCCCAGTCCCATATTTATTTCCTTCCATGCATTATAATGTGGTTACGTGACTTGCCAGAATGTTTGGTTTTGGTTTTGGGTGAGTTTCAAAGTGAAGTGCGACACATAGTCCCTAAGTTGGAAGTTTAACTCGTAGGAGTTGACCGTAGTTTGACTTGTGTGAAGACGACAATGGAATGGAGTTTTGACGGTTCCAACTGCTCTGTAGGGTGGTGTTAGGAGTGTGTCTAAATGTTGATTGAGGTTCGAAGGTCATTTCGACGTTAATTGGCGAAAATTGGAAAGCTGGAAGTTTTTGGGAAGTTTGACCATCAGTGGACTTTCTGATATCGGAGCCGGGTTTCAATTTCGGAAGTTGGAATACGTCTGTAATTTCAATTATGACTTGTGTGCAAAATTTAGAATTAATCGGAGTTGTTTTGGTATGAATCGACGTTGGTTTCAAAATTTGAAAGTTCATAAGTTCTTAGGCTTGAATCGATGTGCGATTCGTGATTCTAGTTTTGTTTGATATGATTCGACACTTCGAGCATGTTAGTATGATTTTTTATGACGTGTTGGTATGCTTGGTTGAGGTCGTGGGGGCCTCAGAGGTGATTCAGACCATGTTCGGCGCATTTTGGAACATTTAAGACTGTTGAATCTGGTGCTTCTGGTTTCCTTCTACGCGTTCATGAAGGTGTTCCCGCGTTCGCGTAGAGTCAGGGATGGCTGGAGATTTACCCTTCACATTCGTGAAGAAGGCCACGCGTTCGCGAAGGGGTCAGGATTTTGTGCATTGTGGTCGGGGACAAGGAGCCGCGTTCACGAAGAGGAAAGGCAGGCTGGGGAGACCTCATGCAGAAGTTTTACGTGTTCCCAAGTGAAGCTTCACGATTGCGAAGCTTGAGAGTTTTAGCCTTCACGTTCGCGTGGGGAGTCTCACGTTCGCGAGAGGATTTTGGCACCTATGTAATTTTGTGTATCGCGAATGTGAGGATCATTCCGCGTTCGCGATGAAGAAATCGTTGGGCAGCAGATTTAAATTTCAAAACGAGGGTTTATTTTCTCATTTCACAAATTGGACTTTGAGATCTCGGTTTAAGGCGAATGCTCGAGGGATTTCCAGAGGGATTGTTGGGGTAAGAGTTCTTAACTCATTTTTTATTTAATTCCACTAATCTATCATTGGTTCCATCATGTAATTAGGGATTTGAGGTGGAAAATTTGGGGAATAAGTGTAGAAGTTCTTGGATTAAATTTTTGAGTTTTGAAAAGCGAATTGAGGTTTGATTTGTGTAGTTCTTGTATGGTTGGACTCGATATCGAATGCGTGTTTCGGATATTATAATTTTGGCCTGGTTCCGATACACGGGCCAGGGTCGACTTTTTGGGGTGATCTTAGATTTTTAGTTGGTCATTATTTCATTATTTAAATTAGTTTCCTATAGTTATATTTATAGTATGAAATTGTTTTAGATATATTCGAGTCGTTAGGAGTCGGAAAATCGAGGGAAAGGCCTTCTAACTAATTGACTTAGCATAGTTTGAGGTAAGTGACTTGCCTAACATTGTGTGGGGAAACTTTCCCTTAGGATTTGGTGTCGTTGTGATAATTGTGATATGTGAAGGCCATGTACGCAGGATGACGAGTGCGTACACAGACTAAATATTGAAATTCATGTTTTAGCTATGTAGTTTCCGTTTCATGCCTTAATTGAGTTACTTAGCATGTTATAGTCACCATGTTTAGTTTAGTCTACTTTCACATGTCTACTTTTCTTATCTCTATTTGCAACTTGTTCTACTTGTTTAGTTGAATTACTTGCTTCTTAGTTTCGTGTTGATGATGTAACTGTGGGATTCTTTACATGAAATTGCTATCTTTGAAATATCTTGCTGTTGAATTTGGTGTTGAGTTTTAAAGGTCGCGGGTTCTATCAAGTCAAGGTGTAAGTTGTGAAATATCATTTATTTTAGTTATTATGTTTTGGTTTTAAAGGCCGCGGGTTCTTATCTCTATTCTGCCATGCTGTTGTTATTATTTGCACGAGGTTTCTGTCGTGTCGTGGTTATTATTATTGATATACATGTAGTGATATAAGATCTGGGTATTGAAAGCATGCGGTGAGATAAGGTGGGCTTGATACGCGTGGCTAGTATGGGAACTACTAGAAGTCATGCGGTGTGATAAGGTGGGCTAAAACGCGGGGTGCTATTTCGGAAAAAATGATTTTCAAAACTAAATGTAAAGGCCCCGCGGTGATATAAGGAAAGAATGTGAGTTATTTTTATGATTAGGGACTACGAGGCGATATCACGGGAGTGCCCCTGTTGATCTTCTCTATTTGCTTTATTGTTTGGTTGTTGTTCCTTAACATGTAAAACTCTTGCTCTCCTTTCGTGTTGTATTAGCTTTCTTGATTCCATGTTGCTATCTTTTCGAAAATTCTTTATTGATTCATTTCCTTGTAATTACCTTTGTATTATTATATCTTCTGCCCTATTTTTCTTATTATCTCCAGTAAGGCCTTGACCTGACCTCGTCACTGCTCTACCGAGGTTAGGCTTGGGACTTACTAGGTACCGTTGTGGTGTACTCGTACTATACTTCTACACATGTTTTGTTTAGATCCAGGTACATCCTATCACTCTCGGTATTATCGCGTTGAGTTTCTTGCTTTGGATACTTCAAGGTACACCTTCCTGTGTCCGCAGAGCTCAGAGTCCCCTTCTATCCTATTCTTTTCTTATTTATTTACATCTTCATATGGCAATGATGTATACAGGTGTTCAATGTTTTATCTAGAGCTTGTGACTTGAATTTACACCGGGTTTTGGGAGATGTACATGTTGAGCTGCATATTTTATTTTCTTATAGTTGTTGATGTTTGAGCTTTTAAATTATTATTTACGTTATTCCACATGTTTATTAAATTTACCTAGTATGAGAGACTAGGCGCTGTCGCGACATCCTACAGAGGGAAAAAAGAGGGTTGTGACAAGTTGGTATCAAAGCTCTAGGTTCATAGGTGTTATGAGTCACAAACAAGTTTAGTAGAGTCTCTCGGATCGGTGCGAAGACGTATGTACTTATTTTTGGGAGGTTATGGAACTGTTAGGAAAATCTTCACTTCTTTGATTCCTTATCGTGCGAAATCTTTGACTTCGGATTTCTAAATTTTTGTCTTTCTTTTCTCTCACAAATGGTGAGACATGTACAACTGGATCAAATGACTAACACCCGCGCCCCCTACTGGAGTCGCGAGAGGTCGAGGCTGGGGTAGAGGCCGAGGAAGTCCCCGTGGTGCTGCCAGAGCACCCGCACAAGATGCTACAGAGGAGCCACCATTAGCTCCAGTTGGAGGGCAGGCACCTGAGACGCTTGTTACTACACCAGCTCTCCAGGAGACTCTCAGCCAGTTTCTGAGCATGTTCGACACTTTAGCTCAAGAAGGGTTGATCCCACTTGCTCCCGCCACATCTCAAGCTAGGGGAGGAGCATAGACTCCCGCTACCCCTACCCCAGAGCAGTGGGTACAGGTTGACCAGGTCCCACAGGTCATACTAGTGCAGCCGTTAGCCCTAGTTCTGCCCGAGGTTAGGGCATCAATTTCTGAGGGGGAACAGCTCAGGCTCGAGAGGTACAAGAAGTACCACTCTCCTACTTTCAGTGGCTTGGCGTCAGAGGATGCCCATGGTTTTCTTGATGAGTGCCACTGTATCCTCCATACTATGGGTATTGTGGAGTCTAGTGGGGTTGCTTTCACTATGCTCTAGCTTAAGGGAGCGACTTATCAGTGGTGGCGAGCATATGAGTCAGGTAATTCGGCCAAGGAAGCTACACTCACTTGGATTCAGTTCTCAGATATTTTCTTGAGGGAGTATGTTCCCCAGAGTCTCAGAGATGCATGGCATGCAGAGTTTGAGTAGTTGCGCCAAGGTTCTATGACCGTGTCAGAGTATGCGATCTGGTTCAGTGATTTGGACAGGCATGCACCAGCCTTGGTTATTACTATTAGATATCAAGTCCGCCGATTTATCAAGGGGCTCAACCCCAGTATGGATTTAGCATGGCTCGAGAGTTGGAGATGGACATTGCATACCAACAAGTAGTGGGGATCGCGAGGAGACTAGAGGGTATGTTGACTTGGGAGAAAGAGGAGAGGGAGGCTAGGGGTCTCGAGAGTCTGGCACATATAGTGGTACCCATTCCCCAGTTACAGCTCGTTATGGTAGGGGCTATGTGAGTCACCCTATTCATTCGACACTTCTAGCTTCGAGCTGCATTTCGGCAACTCCTAGGCCTCAGGCTCCCTATTATGAACCGCCATTGTCTAGTGCATCTCTTGCACGGGGTGCTTTCAGTGGTCAGTCCAACCAATCAAGCCCGATCTATTCATAACAACCACGTCCTCCGAGAGCTTGTATTGAGTATGTTGGCACTCGTCATATGGTGAAGGATTGACCCAAACTCAAGAGGGGTGCACCTAAATAGACTACTTAGGCTCCGGGTGCTCCACCGGGTCCTCAGGCCATGGTTACAGCACCAGCTACCACTGCACCTGCAAATCCAGCCCGAGGTGGAGGTCAGGTAGGTAGAGGTCGTCCTAGAGGGGCAGGACATGCCAGGTATTATGCTCTTCCTTCTAGGACGAAGGCAATTGCATTTGACTCTGTCATCACATGTATTTTTTTGGTCTGTCATAGATATGCATCAGTCTTATTTGATCTAGTCCACTTATTCCTATGTGTCGTCTTATTTTGCTCCATATTTGGGTGTATCTCGTGATTCTTTGAGTTCTCCTGTCTATGTGTCCACACCTGTGGGAGATTCCCTTGTTGTTGACCGTGTGTATAGGTTGTGCTTGGTGGTTCTTAGTGGTTTTAAGACCAGAGCTGGTTTATTGTTGGTTAGTATGGTAGATTTTGATGTTATTTTGGGCATGGACTGGTTGTCTCCCTATCATGTTATTCTTGATTGTTCTGTGACATCGGCTATGCCAGGATTACTACGGTTAGAGTTGAGAGGTAGTTTAGATCATGTTCCTAGCAGAGTTATTTCATTTCTAAAGGCTCAGCAAATGGTTGAGAATGGGTGTGATGCGTATCTAGCTTATGTGAGAGATGTTAGTGTTGATACTCCTACCGTCGAGTCCGTTCCGGTAGTGAGGGGTTTTCCAGATGTATTCCCGGCAGATCATCCGGGCATGCCGCCCAACATGGATATCGACTTTGGTATTGATTTATTACCGGTCACTCAGCCAATCTCTATTCCTCCATATTATATGGCCCCACCAAAGTTGAAGGAGTTAAAGGAGCATTTGCAGGAGTTGCTTGATAAGGGCTTCATTCGGCCCAGTGTGTCTCCTTGGGGTACTCTAGTCTTGTTTGTAAATAAGAAGGATGGTTCTATGCGTATGTGTATTGATTATCATGAGTTGAACAAGGCTATGGAGAAGAATAGGTATCCACTGCCATGCATTGATGACCTATTTGATCAGCTACAAGGTGACAGAGTGTTCTCCAAGATTGACTTGCGTTCAGGCTATCATTAGTTGAAGATTCGGGAACCAGATATCCCCAGGACTGCCTTCAGGACTTGGTATGGTCATTACGAGTTCCTTGTGATGTCTTTTGGGGTGACCAACGCCCCAACATCATTCATGCACTTGGTGAAGAATGTATTCTGGCCCTATCTTGACTCATTCATCATTGTGTTTATTGACGACATTCTGCTGTACTCCCGGATCCGGGAGGAACATGAGTAGCACTTGAGGAATGTGCTCCATACCTTGAGAGAAAAGAAGTTATATGCAAAATTTTCAAAGTGTGAATTCTGGCTAAATTCAGTGGCATTTTTAGGTCATTTAGTGTCGAGTGAAGGGATCAAGGTAGATCCAAAGAAGATTGAGGTAGTGCAGAGCTGGTTCTGACCGTCCTCAACTATGGAGATCTGGAGCTTTCTTGATTTGACAAGGTATTACCGTCTCTTTGTAAAGGTTTCTCGTCTATTACAGCACCTATGACCAGATTGACCAGAAGGGTGCTCTGTTCAAGTGGGCTAAGGAGTGTGAGGAGAGCTTTCAAAAGCTCAAGACAGCTTTGACTACAGCCCCAGTGTTGGTGTTGCCTTCGTGTTAGAGGTCTTATACTGTATACTGTGATGCGTCGAATTGGTCTTGGCGCGGTGTTGATGTAGAACGCTAGGGTGATTGCCTATGCGCCTAGACAACTAAAGGTGCATGAGAAGAACTATCATGTCCACGACCTCGAGCTAGTCACTATTATTCATGCCTTGAAGATCTGGCAGCACTATTTGTACAATGTCACTTGTGAGGTCTACACCGACCATCAGAGTCTACAACATCTGTTCAAACAGAAGAATCTTAACTTGCGGTATCAGAGGTGGTAAAAGTTTCTTAAAGACTATGATATCACCATTCCATATCATCACGGGAAGGCCAATGTGGTGGACGATTCCTTGAGTCGCAAGGCGGAGAGTTTGGGCAGCTTAGCATATCTGCCGGTAGCAGAGAGGCCATTAGCCTTGGATGTTTAGGCCTCGGCCAACCAACTTGTTAGGTTGGATGTTTTTGAGCCGAGCTAAATTTTGGCTTGTGTGTTTTCTCAGTCTTCTCTTTATGATCGTATCAGAGAGCGTCAGTATGATGACACCTATATGCTTGTCTTCAAGGACACGGTTCAACACGTCGATGCCAAGGAGGTCACTATTGGAGATACCTGTGTATTACAGATGCAGGGTAGATTATGTGTGCCAATGTAGATAGTTTGCGTGAGTTGATTCTCTAAGAGTCTCACAGTTCGCGGTACCCCATTAATCAAGGTGCCACAAAGATGTATCAGGATCTGAGGCAACATTATTGGTGGAGGAGAATGAAGAAGGACATAGTGAAATATGTAGCTCGGTGCCTAAATTGTCAGCAGGTGAAGTATGAGCATTAGCGGCTAGGTGGATTGCTTCAGAAGCTAGAGATTCCGGAGTAGAAATGGGAGAGGATTATTATGGATTTTCTTGTTGGGATCCCACGGACTTAGAGGATGTTCGATGCGGTTTGCGTGATTGTGGATAGGCTGACCAAGTCAGCTCATTTCATTCTAATGGTGAGTAACCATTCTTCGGAGTAACTGGATCAAGTTTATACTTGTGAGATTGTCAGGCTTCATGGCATGCCGATATCTATCATCTCTGATCGGGGTACGCAGTTTATATCGTGGGTTTTTGAAGGGTCGTTCAACATGAATTAGGCACGCGAGTGGAGTTGTGTACAACATTTCACCCTTAGACGGACGGACAACCCGAGCGCATTATTCAGATATTGGAGGATATGCTTCGTGCATGTGTGATGGAGTTTAGGGGTTCTTGGGATCAGTTCTTGCCGCTTGCAGAGTTTTCCTATAACAATAATTACCAGTTGAGCTTTCAGATGGCCCCGTTTGAGGCTTTGTATGGTAGAGGGTGCCGGTGTACAGTGGGTTGGTTTGAGCCGGGTGAGGCTAGGCTATTGGGTACATTCTTGATTTAGGATGCTTTGGAAAAGGTTAAATTGATTCAGGTTCGACCTTGTACAGTCCAATATAGGCAGAAGCGTTATGTGGATTGGAAGGTTTGCGATGTTGCATTCATGGTTGGGGAGCGGGTCTTGCTCTAGGTTTCGCCAATTAAGGGTGTATGAGGTTCGGGAAGATGGGAAAGTTGAGCCCTAGGTATATCAAACCTTTTGAGATTCTTTAAAGGATTGGAGAGGTTTCTTATAAGCTTGCACTACCACTTAGTCTAGCTGCAGTTCATCCAGTATTTCATGTTTCTATGCTCCAAAAGTATCACGGTGATCCGTTTCATGTGTTGGATTTCAGCTCAGTCCAGTTGGACAAGGATTTGTCTTATGTTGAGGAACCGCTGGGCATTTTGGACTAGCAGGTCCGAAAGTTGAGGTCGAAGAATATTGCTTCAGTGAAAGTTCAGTGGAGGGGTCAGCCAGTCGAGGAGGCGACTTGGGAGACCGAGCATGATATGCGTAGCCGTTATCCT
>ML438900.1:0-16417 GCA_005239525.1 Nicotiana knightiana
TTCTTTTTCTTTCTCTTTCAGAAATTTTCGTTTCTTTTTCCTCTCTTTCTCTCGTTTCTTTTTCTTTCCTTTTCCAGCCTTTTTTTTAGAATCTCCCTAGCTTTTCCTCTCCCTTTTTTCCAGAAATTTTTTTCCAGCCCTCTTCTCCTCCTCTCTTTTTTATTTTATAGCTTTCCCCCTCCCTAACTACATGTTCATGGAGATAAAGAGTGGGGATGTGGGGAAGATCATGGGTGTGGTATGTGTGATCATGGGTGTGGGGTGTGGGGGTGTATGCTGTGAGTGGGGTGGTGGATTTATTTTATTTTCCGTTTTTTTTTATTATTATTATTATTATTATTATTATTTTTTTTTGTTTAAAATTTTCTTAAATAACCTATTAAGAGTAAGATAAAATTTAAAATATTAATATTAGATATAACATTAGTATTTATAGCAAAAAATAGTATAGAATTTGAGTGTGGTCAAAAAATAGTTGTTCACAAGGTTATTTTTCAAAAACTTCATTTCCTAAAACTTCTCTACAGTCTTTGTTTTTGGAACAACTGTGTATATAACTTATCCATCATGAAGTTTTTTTGTTCATTGTTTAAAAACTTCACACCAAAATTGCTGAAGTTTTGTAATATTATGATGAAGGAAAAACATAGTCTATTATTTTCTGAGTTTAAAGAGATTTAATATAAAAAAGACACACAAAAATATTAAAACAAAAAAATAAAATCTCATTGAACAAAATAAATAGAAATTAAAATTGAATAAAAACAGAAATAAGATAATAACCCTTTACATAAAAGGATTATACAAAACATAAATAGAAAAACTAATCATCCATATCATTGTTGTCATCATTGTCAAATGGGTGAGCGACTACATCTCCGAGACTATCATATGAGCCATCTCTGGCCAGTATCTCAAGCCTATCGAGCTTGGTCTTGATTTATTCCAAATCCTTATCGTACTTGTCTATGAACTCATCGAGGTTCAACTCGAATGCCTCTATGATAACTTGCTTAATTTCGTCAATGATTTTCCTTATGACAACATCCATTTTTTTCCCTTTGTATTTTATCTCCTAAAATATATGTGTTTGAGTGAATAAACTCACAAGGCATTGCCTACTTATATAGGTGAAAAAAACTTCTGCATGGTATATGAAAAGGCATAGAGGAATTTTAAACGTCCAGTGTAAAGCGTGCATGAATATGATAGAAATGTAATTATTACACTAACACATACCCCAACACAAAAATAATTTCTATATTAAATGTGTTTGTTACGTTTGCTCTTGTACAATATATGATTAATGCATTCTAAAACTTCATACTGAAACATGCTTAAGTTATTTAGTTCATTTGCTAAAATTTCATACCAAAATATGCTAAGTTTTGTCCTTTATTCAACAGTTTTGTCATGAGTTTTTTCCGAAATTTTAGCAGAAAAATGCCGAAGTTGTTTAGTTCATTTTAGAAAACTTCACGACAAACGTGCCGAAGTTTTTCTCCTGCAGTATGTAACTTTTTAATGAATTATATTTAATGCATGTTGAAGTTATTTAGTTCATTTTCTAAAGGTTCATACCAAAACGTGCTTAAGTTTTGTCCTGCATTAAATAGTTTTTTCATGAGTTTTTTTTCGAAACTTCAGTATAAACAAGCTGAAGTATTTTAGTACATTTTCTAACGCTTCAGAATAAACATGCTTAATTTTCTAATGAATTTTTTATGAACTTCATACTTAAATTTTTTTGTTCATTTTCCTAATACTTGCCATTAAACATGCTGAAGTTTTCATTCTGCAGGATGAGTTTGATTTGCATTGTTATTATGTAACGACCCGACCGGTCGTTTTGAGTTCTAGCATGTCGTTCAGCGGGTTGAAGTCGCGAGCAGCTCCGCTTCAGGTATTATGACCCGTGGGCGTGGTCGTAATTGAATTCCAGGAAGTTTAGAATTGGTTTGGAAAGAAAATTCTCATTTCAGAAGCCTTAAGTTGGAGAAATCAACTAAGATTAGAATTTTGAATAAACGATCTCCGAATCAGGATTTGAAAGTTCCAGCAGGTTCGTATGATGATTTTGGACTTGGGTGTATGTCC
The DNA here is from genome assembly GCA_005239525.1 of Nicotiana knightiana. Classification (NCBI taxonomy): domain Eukaryota; kingdom Viridiplantae; phylum Streptophyta; class Magnoliopsida; order Solanales; family Solanaceae; genus Nicotiana; species Nicotiana knightiana. The sequence goes on from ML438900.1 coordinate 2,098, forward strand.
GAATCGGGTTTTGGATAACCCGTGAGCGTTTCGGCGTATATTGTAGAAGTTAGCATTTTAGAAGGATTTCATGAATTTGGGCTTGATGTGCATATCAGTGAGGTTGATGTCCGTTTGGGATTCCGAGTCTGGGAATAGCTCTGTATGGTGATTCTGGAATTGAGAGCGCGATCGGAAGTGAATTTGGATGTCCGTAGGTCATTTTGGAGTCATTTGGCTAAAGATAAGAATTTGAAGGTTTTTGGGAAATCCGGTCGGAAGTGGAAGTTTTGATTTCGAGGTCGGAATGTGATTCCGGAAGTTGGGCAAGTCCGTAATGTTGAATATGACTTGTGCGCAAAATTTGAGGTCAATCGGGCATGATTTGATTAGTTTCGGCGTCAGATGTAGAAGTTTGAAATTCTAAGTTCTTAAAGAATTGGATTTGAGTTCGATTCATGATTTCGGCATTGTTTGATGTGATTTGAGGACTCGAGCAAGTCCGTGTCATGTTTTGGGACAGGTTGGTGTGATTGGACGGGGTCCTAGGGGCCTCGGGTGGAATCCGGGTGGTTAACGGATCAAAAGTTGAAGTTGGAAAAGGGCTGAAGCTGTTGTCATCCGGTGTAACTGCACCTGCGAGGATTTAGCCGCAGGTGCGGCTTGGGAACCGCAGGTGCGAGAGTGGGAAGGCTTGGCTGGGAACCGCAGGTGCGATGGATTTTCTGCACCTGCGAAGCCGCAGGTGCGGATAGTAGGGCGCAGGTGCGATTTGGGCTGAAGTTGAGGAAAACTGTAGGTGCGGGAGATTTGGTCGCACCTGCGAGATCGCAGGTGCGGAGGAAGGACCGCAGGTGCGAAAATCGACCTGGGCAGAATGTTTTAAAACGAGAATTTGGGGTTCATTGTCTTCATTTTTCATGGTTTAGGCGATTTTGGGAGAGCCTTTCAAGGGAGATTTCACCAAGCATCAAGAGGTAAGTGATTCCTTCTCATTTCCAAGTTGAATACAAGATTTATGCATGATTTGATATGGGAAATTATGGGAAAATTGGGGTTTTTGAAGAAAAACCTAGAAAGTGAAATTTTGGATTTTTGGCCACGAATTAAGCATGAATAATTGAGTAAATTATACATTTGAGTTAGTAAGGCTATGGGTAGAATGTATCTTTGAGAAATTTTAGATTCCGGGCACGTGGGCCCGAGGGCATTTTGGTCATTTCTCCGAGCGGGGTTGGGAAAATATATAATCTGAATTTGTCGTGAGTCTTAGGATGAATTTTCATTACTTTATCATTTATGTGGTAGTTTCTGAGCGTTATGCGTCCGTTGGAGTCATCGGAAGGGCTTGGAAGCCGGTATTGGAATTTCGGAGCGAGGTAAGTCTCCTTTCTAACTTTGTGAGGGGGAATCGTCTCCCTAGGTGAATTAAATCAGTATATGCTATTATCTTTGGGGGCTACGTACGCACGAGGTAATGGGAGTCCATGCGTAGCTACTATTATGCCATGTCTGGGTAGCCTAGGACCCACTAGCATGCTTTATATGTGTACTTGTAACCCTGCCTGTAATATTAAACTGCTGATATGACCGGAACGTAATTGAATGTTTAAAAGAAAGCTAGAGTTCATATTGTTAACCTTCTAAAAAGAGAAGAATATATGTGTACCTTGACTGGGTTGTATCATGGAGTATCACTAAACTTGACAAGTGAGTTTCAAAAACAAAGATTTTTAAAACCATATTTCATGTTTCTTTTAATAAAGATTTTACCACTTTCCTGAGAAAAATGGTTTTCTTCATAAAATACGAATTTATTATGTGGATATGTGTAACTTTGGGTGCCTGAGTTGTTTGAGTGATTCACGAGCAGGAAGATCTTGTATTTGTGTGTGTATTCATATGAGCACCCGAGTCGCATGTATGATTCGCGAGCAGGCTAGCCGTATTATGTTAACCGCGTCGCATGATCGATTTGCGAGCAGGGAAGATAGATGCATCTATGGTTCGAGCCGGTCGACCCTTCGGCAGTGCACAATTTATTATTGTTGGTCCGCGCCGTTTGACCCTCGGCATTGCCTGCGTATGATATTTGCTGCGTAGTTGCTATGATATTTGCCTGATTACTGGCCTAAAATGTTATATTGTTGATTGAAAAGACAAAGATTTAAAGTTATTAAAAAGACTTTTGGAAGAAGTTGTTCCTTTCGTTGATTTATTATTATTTGACTAAATCACCATGTTGATTAATTGATAATATGACGAAGATAAAAAGTGTTAAATGTGAATGAAATTGAAGGATGTTTGAATCCTGTTTATAAATTGCCTATGATGAACCATGCTTAGTGTCACTCTTAAATATTTTAAATGGACCTTTAGTAAGTGTCTAAATTGACCTCTCGTCACTACCTCTCTGAGGTTAGGCGGGCGACTTACTGAGTACACGTTATTTTTGTACTCATACTACACTTGTTGTGTATTTTATTGCACATGTACTTTCATAGCAATGTGGAGGATTTGGAGACTTAGGCGAGCTGCATCATCCGGAGGCGATCTGCAGCTAACAGAGTCTCCTTCAGACTGTATTTATTCATATTCCTTAAATTTCCTTGTCCAATTGTATTTCAGACAAGATTTGTAGTATTTGTAAATTTCTTAGAAGTTGCTCATGTACTTGTGGCACCGGGTTCTGGGATATGTATTGGGATAATTGTTTAAGTGGAATCTTAGATCACTATTTTTAAATAGCAGAATTTTATTTGCTGTCATATTTTAATTTACAAAAATTTATTTATTTGATTACGAAATGCAAGGAAGGGTAACGTTTTCGAAAATGTTAAAACATGAATGTATTTCAACTAATTAAGGATTTGACTTGCCTAACAGTGGTGTTTGGCGCCATCACGACCTATGAAATTTGGGTCGTGACAACATGGTATCAGAGCGCTAGGTTCCCATAGGTCTCACGAGTCATGAGCACGTCTAGTAGATTCTTGCGGATCGGTACGGAGACGTCTATACTTATCTTCGAGAGGCTACATGTGATGACCTGTGTAATTTAGCAGAAACTATGTTCCGAGGCCCGAAAGCCTCCATTAATCTTACCTCGTTATGCGTGCACAGCCCGAGCGCGTAGCCGGGAAGCTTTTATGTGGTCATATGTTGAACTGTTGAATTTATGATAATTAATGGAATAAAGTTGACTTTGGTCAATATTTTTGGTAAACAGACCCGGACCCGTGATTTGACGGTCCCGTAGGGTCCGTAGGAAAATATGGGACCTGGGTGTATGCCCGGAATAGAATTCCGAGGTCCCAAGCCCGAGAAATGAATTTTTAAAGAAAATTATTTTCTGAAAATAAGAAAGACTTTTGAAAATGAACTTTGAGGAGAAATCTGCGTTACAGGGACCGTATTATGGTTCCGGAACCCGAAACAGGTTTAATATATATTATGCGAGTTATCTATGAAATTTGGTGTAAAATAGACTTGAAATGACGTGGTTCGGATCCAAATTGGAATATTTGAGCTTTATGAAGTTTTAAGAAAACTGTATGAGTTTTGAGGTTTAATTCATTGTTTTGATGTTATTTTAGTGGTTTAATATGTCGAATGAGTTCGTAGGATGATTTTGGAAGTCATGTGTATATTTGGTGTCATTCCGAGTAGTATAGGTCAGTTCGGCACGTGGTTAGCAAAGTTTAGAAAACTTAAAGTTCCTAAGTTTGGTTGGGGTTTGGGGGTGCGATTTTGAGTTTTAGCGTTGTTTTGGGTGTTCCAAAGACTCGAGTGAGTCCGTGGTATGATTTGGGACTTGTTGGTCTATTTGGACTAGCGCTCGGGTGGGCCCAGGTGCCTTCCTGGCACCTAATGGGGCTAAAAAAACCAGCAACACAGCTGCTGGTGCACCTGTTCTGGTGTGACCGCAGATGCGGTTGCCCAGTCGCAGGTGCAGGACCGCTCCTGTGGTCCCCAGCATCGCAAGTGCGATTACCCAAAGGCCTGGCCAATTATCGGGGGTGCGAAAAATATTCTGCAGGAGCGGAGCCGCAGGTGCGGTCTCTACTCTGCAAGCGCGGGCCCAGGCTCGCCAACCCATTTCCGCAGGCGCGGGATTTTCCTTGCAGGTGCGGGACCGCTCCTGCGGTCCCCGAGCCGCAGGTGCGGAATCACTGTGCAGGCAGTGTGTTTTATATACAGGTTTCAAACCCATTTTTCTCATTTATTTCTTCTTCCTTGGGCGATTTTCCTCCATTGTTAAGGTCTAACGACCTGGTCTTCTAAGGTAAGTGAACTCTACTAAAAAATTAGCTTCATGCATGGATCCTAGCTTAATTAACTACATAAATTAGTGCAAAAATTAAGAATTTGGGTAGTAACCTAGAACTTGTGATCATTTGAGAATTTTCTGTGAATTGGCCATGAAATCAAGTAAGAATCGTATATTAATGATCCTTAGGCTTTGGGTGAGTGTTCCCTTCGAGAAGTATTGGAATCCGAGCGAGCGGGCCCGGGGTCGAATTTGGTATTTTTGGAAGAATACTAGGAAATGGATAATTAGGCTATGAGATCGATTTATTGAGTCATTATTGATATACTTAAGTTAATTATGTCTAGATATGTTCCGGAGTTGAATTCAAAAGGAAAGACGGTGTTAGAGGCGTGATTGCTATTTTTGGACCCGAGGCAAGTGTCTTGCCTAACTTTGGTGGGGGAATAGGTATCGTATGCTATGTGCTATGTGTTTATCATGTGCAATGCATAGGTGAGGTGAAGAGTACCTATGCATTGTGTGTCAAGCAGCCCGTGAGTCCATTTTTGATGAAATTCTTGTCCTTACTTCCACATCTATTGTATTATGAATTTATCTCTACTTGGAAGTTGATTGTTGTTAAAATCCTCGTTGATGAACTTGTGATGTAATGGTCCTATTGAGGACCCAACTGTAAAGGATATACTTGAAAAGGTTGGTTATAGCTGAGACCCTTGCCGGACAATTTGTTATGATAATAACTGATATTTTCTCCTTTCCGGGTGATCATGATTTGTGATTCCACTATGCTGCATTCCTTGCCGTTTTGATAATTGTCATTGCATTGGTGAGGAAGAGAGTAAAAGCACGAAGGGANGACATTCCGTGCCATATTTTATATTGTTATGCACGAGGGGACATTCCGTGCCATATTTTATATTGTTATGCACGAGGGGACATTCCGTGCCATATTTTATATTGTTATGCACGAGGGGACATTCCGTGCCATATTTTATATTGTTATGCACGAGGGGACATTCCGTGCCATATTTTATATTGTTATGCACGAGGGGACATTCCGTGCCATATTTTACATTGTTATGCATGAGGGGACATGCCGTGCCATTTTTTTTCACTGTTTAATTTGTGTTGTCAATTCCCATTGCTATTTTCGGATATTTTAGACTGTTGTTTTCATTTCTGCCATTTCAGTATTTGCTATCTCTTACCCCCAACATGTTCTTCCCCGTAATTGTATTCTTGTTTAGATTCTACTATACTATTGAACTGCACAGGTACATTTTGCCGTCGTGTCCTAGCCTCGTCACTACTTCGCCGAGGTTAGGCTCGGCACTTACTCAGTACATGGGGTCGGTTGTACTGATGCTACACCTGCACTTCTCTATGTTGTGCAGATTATGCAGCCGGACCCGGTGGACATCACTAGTGGGAGTGTCTTTCAGTTCACCCTAGAGGCTTGAAGGTATACCCGCTGGCGTTCGTGGGCCTTGGCATCTCTCCTATCCCTAGTTCTTCATTTCTGTCTTGTTTTTCCTCTAGTTTTCAGAGACAATCATGCATTTCCTTTCAGACTTTGTATTTAGCACTCCTATAGACAGTTCGTGAGTTTGTGACTCCGGGTTTTGGGAAATTATTGCGACGTTGTATTATGTTGTCTTTACTTAGTTTTGAAACTTTATTTATTTCCGCTATTAAGTTGTGAAGTGTTTTAGCTTATTCTGTTAATTCGACGTTATCATGTTAGTTTAACTGTACACATTGGCTTGTCTAGCGGTTTCAACGTTAGAGCCATCACGGGTCGATGGTGGGATTTTGGGGCGTGACACTATAGGGCTGTTAGGAGTACTTCCCTTCTTGATTCTTCATCGTTCGAGTTGATTCCTTTGAGGCTTATGCCTATGTTCGTTCCTACTCAATCTTACGCGTCGCGAAGCGCTTGCTATGGATAAGGGATTTGAGGAATGGAAATGGTGTTGCGAATGTAATACGAGATGCTTCCATGTGTAAATGGTCGTGGTTATTGTTATGGCCCTGTGAAAGGGTAATATGTATTTCAGCTTAGTAGTTGTGTTTCTGGGAGCCTTAAGGCTGTGCTCAGGTACTGATGATGTTTGCAATTGATAGTCGCGAGGTGTCGATAAGATGATAGAACGTTTGCTCGTATGTTGGGAGAGATGAATGGGTTGCAGGGAGGTCTCCTCAGAGCGTGATTTCGAGATTTCAGTGCTTATATGCTGGCAGAGGAATGGCATTTTGGGTTATGAATGATCCGGTTGGGGTTGATAAGATAGTAAGACTTGGTGTCTTCAAGCGAGATAGGATATGCACCTGTGACGTGTAGTCGTTGTCATTGATCGAATGAAATATGTTAAGTTTGTCGGTGCTATGGTTTCTTCGGTTGCGTGGGGTCAGAGTATTGAGAAGAAGTATTGAAGAATGTGGTTGGCAAAGAATGATCCTGGAATGAGGCTAGGCGGTGGTTCCATTTCTAGGAGGCCAGGTGTAAGAAGTGGAAGTCGAGCACTCGCAAAGTGGGGGAGCGGCAGCACAACTTGGAATTTGAAGATATTGTCGCACATTTAATGGATGTCCATGAGGGGAAGACGGACTAGTAAGTTGTTAAATGAAGTAGGGCATAGAATGGGGTATTGAAGTCGCAGAGAGCGTGCATTTCAAAATCGTTGGAAGGTGTCCGCGGGTGATTTCTATAGGTGGGTTGTCTTCTGGGGATAGGTTAGCGATGGCGGGGTTGGCAGGTTCTGTGAGGGGTCCTAGTGGCTAGTCGGTAGGATATAGAATGTGTGAATGATGCTAGAGAATTCGAGTAGTTAGGAAGTGCTAGCAAGAGAATTTGGAAGATTTGGACGGGTTGGCTGAGCAAGATCGTGTTATCAAAGGAGGAAGGATCTCAGCAGGGTCTGGAGTGGTGCAAGGAGTAGCTTCAGGTTAAGTGAGGGAGTCCCACATCTGCAGTTGGGTTGTAGTATTGTCTTCGCATGGGGTTGAGGATTTTCGGCGTGTTGGCTAGTTATTTCAGCTAAGGAAAAAGGAGTAAAATGGTAATTGTGCGTGGATTTGATGAATATGTGCAAAAGTTGGCCTTGTCAGATCAGGGTTAGGCTTTGGAAGATTCAGAATTTATGCTTAAGGCATGGGCGAGCTGTAAGGATAGTGATTCAGTCATGTGTTTCATTGAAAAAGGTGTTTCTGTGTTAGGAGAGCCTTGGGTTTGATTATATTCGGGGCCAGTTAGAGTGGGTGACTCTCAATAGCAGCCCTAGTGAGTTCAAAAGTTAAGAAGCGGCAACTAAGGATTTCAGGAAGTAGTATGATCGAGAATCAAGCTTTTGCAGAGTAATCTCTGAGAAAAATAAGGACGGTTGGAATGTTCTATGATATATTTCAGCATGCAGGAGAATATTGAAGGAGTGAGAGAAATAGACTCCGGGTTGAAGAAAAGATTATCAGAAGGGTATGAGACGGGTTGCAGGATTTGGGCAGCATAGTCTCGTGAATCATGGTCACTCGGGATGAGTGAGGGTTGAGTTTGCTATGGGTTGAAGGAAGTTGTTATTATTCCTGAGGCAATTGATGATGATTAAAAAAAGATAAATTGATTAGACATGGTTGAGATGGCGCATTTGCGGCAGTGATCGGTTCCTTTGATGTGATTTGGTTATGCATGTGGTTTGTGTCTGTGTGTGCGGGGCTTGTCGGCCGCCGTAACGGATTTTATGTGGGAGTATTTGAGTACTATGGCCTATCAGGTATAGGCGGACCCCAGAAGGGTTATGGTGGTATAGACTACCACTTAAGATTTTCATGATTGGGTGACAATAGGAATTCACTCGTGTGATGAGATGGTACTCTTGAATTGAGTTAAGTAAAAATTTAGTATATGATGAAGTGTTCACCCTGTTGGTGGTTCAAAAGTTATGATGGAATTCTTGCGCTACCTCATGTTGGTATGTTAAGTGCAGGAAGCAGTATGTAACTGGGAGTAAAAGAGACTTTGTACCCTGGTCATACGTTCTTGATGTGTTTTGCGGCCTTAGTGTGGTCGGTGTTATGGATGTGCAGACTTGTTGCCTTGTGTGGAAGGTCGTGGAAGAATGACCGCGTAAATATTGTATAAAGTGTGACATGTAGTCACTTGATGAATTTCAGATCTGGACTGAGTATAAAGAAGTGCAATATTGCTTAATTGAGAATTTACGCCTGGAGGGCGTTCGATTCAGTTGATTATGGATTATGGGATGTTAGTCCCGGTGATGATGGTTGTTCTCGTGTATTATGAGAAGAAGTAGGGTTAATGTGGACCCAGGTAAAAGCTAATAGCTAAGTTTGGTGCGAGCGAGGTGGCTCGATGTTTGTGGATGGATTTAAATATGATTATGGGCTCCGTGTGAGCCAGGCATGTTCCTTTCAGTAGAGCGCTTTTCATGGGAAGTTATTAGAACAACGGGTCTTGTTCCGTGTTCATCGAATGTTTGTGTTATTGTGATTGTGCCGTACGAGTTATGAAATGACTTTGATAATTTCTCATGTGTTGAGGTCCCGAGTAGCGGGGATGTTATGTGAGCAGGACAGCTCTTGAGATCCAGAGTGTGTGTATATATATATATCGCACCTCAGTTGTGCTTGAGTTTTGTAGTCTATGGCTTTATCAGTCTCCCCAGGATGGTATTATGCACTAAGCGTTCTTGTGATCGATATTCAGTAATTCGTAATTGTGAGCAAATAAGCTCCGTATATACATATCTTCTTATGTAAATTTTATGTGTGGATCGGGTGGCATGTCGCCACGGGTATGTTATTTGGATCGGGTTGCACGCCGCAATAGTGTGATGATGAGAAGGGTTAATATGTATTTATTTTCTTGTGATTTATTTCCTATTTTCTAGTAAGGATTCATATTAGATGCACGAGCTGAGTATGTGGATAAAGAAGAAATCTCCAGAGTTGATCAAGCTATTGTGCTCGACTAGGTTGTGGCAGCACGGGCAGGTGATCAAGAATGTTAAACAGTGATTTCAGGTAACTCCAGAATAGTTCTTAGCACGTTCGAGGACGAACATCGGTTCTAAGTGGGGGAGAATATAATGACCCGACCAGTCGTTTTGAGTTCTAGCGCGTCGTTCAGCGGGTTGAAGTCGGGAGCAGCTCTACTTCAGGTATTATGACCCGTGGGCGTGGTCGTAATTGAATTCCAGGAAGTTTAGAATTGATTTGGAAAGAAAATTCTCATTTCAGAAGCCTTAAGATGGAGAAATCAACTAAGATTGGAATTTTGAGTAAACGATCTCCAAATCAGGATTTGAAGGTTCCAGCAGGTTCGTATGATGATTTCGGACTTTGGTGTATGTCCGGATCGGATTTTGGATAACCCGGGAGCGTTTCGGCGTATATTGTGGAAGTTAGCATTTTAGAAGGATTTCATGAATTTGGGCTTGAAGTGCATATCAGTGAGGTTGATGTCCGTTTGGGATTCCGAGTCTGGGAATAGCTCCGTATGGTGATTCTGGAATTGGGAGCGCGATCGGAAGTGAATTTGGATGTCCGTAGGTCATTTTGGAGTCATTTGGCTAAAGATAGGAATTTAAAGGTTTTTGGGAAATCCGGTCGGAAGTGGAAGTTTGGATTTCGAGGTCGGAATGCGATTCCAAAAGTTGGAGCAAGTCCGTAATGTTGAATATGACTTGTGCGCAAAATTTGAGGTCAATCAGACGTGATTTGATAGGTTTTCGCGTTGGATGTAGAAGTTTGAAATTCTAAGTTCTTAAAGAATTGGATTTGAGTGCGATTCGTGATTTCGGCGTTGTTTGATGTGATTTGAGGACTCGAGCAGTTCAGTGTCGTGTTTTGGGACAAGTTGGTGTGATTGGACGGGGCCCCGTGGGCCTCAGGTGGAATCCGGGTGGTTAACGGATCAAAAGTTGAAGTTGGAAAAGGGCTGAAGCTGCTGTCATCTTGTGTAACCGCACCTGCGAGGATTTAGCCGCAGGTGCGGCTTGGGAACCGTAGGTGCGAGAGTGGGAAGGCTTGGCTAGGAACCGCAGGTGCGATGGATTTTCCGCACCTGCGAAGCTGCAGGTGCGGACAGTGGGGCGCAGGTGCGATTTGGGCTGAAGTTGAGGAAAACAGCAGGTGCGGGATATTTGGTCGCACCTGCAGATCGCATGTGCGGAAGGACCACAAGTGCGGAAATCGACCTAGGCAGAATGTTTTTAAACGAGAATTTAGGGTTCATTGTCTTCATTTTTCATGGTTTAGGCGATTTTGGGAGAGCCTTTCAAGAGAGATTTCAGCAAACATCAAGAGGTAAGTGATTCCTTCTCATTTCCAAGTTGAATACAAGATTTATGCATGATTTGATATGGGAAATTGTGGGAAAATTGGGGTTTTTGAAGAAAAACCTAGAAAGTGAAAATTTGGATTTTTGGCCACGAATTAAGCATGAATATATGTAATTGAATGTTTAAAAGAAAGCTAGAGTTCATATTGTTAACCTTCTAAAAAGAGAATTGTTTCCGCTGTGAATATATGTGTACCTGGACTGGGTTGTATCATGGAGTATCACTAAACTTGACAAATGAGTTTCAAAAACAAAGATTTTTAAAACCATATTTCATGTTTCTTTTAATAAAGATTTTACCACTTTCCTGAGAAAAACGGTTTTCTTGATAAAATACGAATTTATTATGTGGATATGTGTAACTTTGGGTTCCTGAGTGGCATGAGTGATTCGCGAGCGGGAAGACCCTGTATTTGTTTGTGTATTCATATGAGCACCTGAGTCGCATGTATGATTCGCGAGCAGGAAGACCTTGTATTTGTGTATGTATTCATATGAGCACCTGAATCGCATGTATGATTCGAGAGCAGGCTAGCCGTATTATGTTAACCGCGTCGCATGATCGATTCGCGAGCGAGGCACATAGATGCATCTATGGTTCGAGCTGGTCGACCCCTCGGCAGTGCACAATTTATTATTGTTGGTCGGCGCCGTTCGACCCTCGGCATTGCCTGCGCATGATATTTGCTGCGTAGTTGCTATGATATTTGCCTGATTACTGGCCTGAAATGTTAAATTGTCGATTGAAATGACAAAGATTTAAAGTTATTAAAAAGAGTTTTGGAACAAGTTGTTCCTTCCGTTGATTTATTATTATTTGACTAAATCACCATGTTGATTAATTGTTAATATGACGAAGATGAAAAGTGTTAAATGTGAACGAAATTGAAGGATGTTTGAATTCTGTTTATAAATTGCCTATGATGAGCCATGCTTAGTGTCACTCTTAAATATTTTAAATGGACCTTTAGTAAGTGTCTAAATTGACCTCTCGTAACTACCTCTCTAAGGTTAGGCGGGCGACTTACTCAGTACACGTTGTTTTTGTACTCATACTACTCTTGCTGTGCATTTTGTTGCACATGTACTTTCATAGCAATGTGGAGGATTCAGAGACTTAGGCGAGCTGCATCATCCGGAGGCGATCCGCAGCTGACAGAGTCTCCTTCAGGCTGTATTTATTCATATTCTTTAAATTTCCTTATCCAATTGTATTTCAGACAAGCTTTGTAGTATTTGTAAATTTCTTAGAAGTTGCTCATGTACTTGTGACACCTGGTTCTGGGATATGTATTGGGATAATTGTTTAAGTGGAATCTTAGATCACTGTTTTTAAATAACAAAATTTTATTTGCTGTCGTATTTTAATTTAAGAAAAATTATTTATTTGATTATGAAATGCAAGGAAGGGTAACGTTTTCAAAAATGTTAAAACATGAATGTATTTCAACTAATTAATGATTTGGTTTTCCTTACAGTGGTGTCCGGCGCCATCACGACCTATGAATTTTTGGTCATGACATATTACTTTGAATAGGAGGTGGACTTTTGATTACAAATACTTGGATCATAATACAAAACTTGTTCTGCTTAGTAAACAAGTATCATTAAATAGTTTGCTGAAGAAAATTAGTGAAGTTACAAATTTTGATTCAACCAAATATTCACTAAAAATATGGTTTGATATCAAACTAAATACAAGCAAAGGGATGCTTGTAACTTCAGATGAAGAACTCAGAACCTGTATACATTTGCTAACAACTGATTCAGCCTTCAAGAATTGCCATTTGTCATCGAAAAAATACAACTCATTTATGACAGTATAACTTCTTCAGAATCTGCAACATTCAAACCATCTCTTGAACATACAATAGATTCAAAACAATTTGCTGATTATCAACATGAACTAGAACAACCAATAATGGAAGTAGACAACAAGCGATAACCTTCTAACATTACAGTTGCTTCAGAATATGAAATGATGCAGCAATTACTTGCCGCTACAATAAATTCATACTAGTTTGTTGAAGACCAAGAAGAAGAAGGACAACTAATGTAACAACCCAGCCCGCTAGTGATATTGTCCGCTCTAGGCCTAGGCCCTCACGAGTTTAAAATGCGTCACTAGGGTCTAAGGCTTGTTAACTTATATACCCAGCATTCTTCTTGTGTTTATTCGATGTGGGACTCTGTCTAAAGTATGGGGTGTTACATACACCCCCTCTTATGGACTCAGCGTCCTCACTAATGTTTGCCCTACTGCATGGGATTTTCCTAGATTCAGCACTGAGGTTTGCCCCGCCTAACTGGGATTTGCCTACACTCAGTTGAAATCTTACCCACCATCGGCAAGGCTGACACAAGAGTGGCTCTGATACCATCTGTAACAACCCTTATCACGACTCGATTTCCCATAGTCAGGACCATGATGACGCCTAACACTATACTTGCTAGGCAAGCCAACATTAGAGGGTTATGACATTAAAATAATTAAAATATATATGAAGTTTTACTACCATCCAATATATGATACCAAAAATAACAAATGAAATAGTATACAATACTGCAAAAATAATACTAATCTCTAGCTACCCAGGGTTTGGAGTCACAATTCACGAACTACTAAGAATTTACTACAAGTATGTAATGACCTGACCGATTGTTTTGAAAAAATTAAGCTCCATTCGGTGGAATAAGGTATTGAACAACTTCACTTTGTGTATATCGACCTGCGTGCGTGGTTGGATTCTATTACCGGATAATCCGGAGTCGAATTGGGAGGAAAATTTCAGTTTTTTGAATCTTAAGTAATGGAAGTTGACCAGAGGTTTGACTTTTGTGTAAACGGCCTTGGAATGAGTTTTGGTTAATGCCAACATTTTTGTATGATTATTTTGGACTTAGGCGCGCGTCCGGAATTGGTTTTGGAGGTCCGTGGAGTAATTTGAAGTAATTCGTCGGAAGTTCGATTTTCGGCGATTTCAGCCGATAGGTGAAATCTTGATATCGAGCTCGGAATGGAATTCCGAGAGTAGCTGCAGGTCCGTTGTGTCATTCGTGACCTGTGTGTGAAATTTGAGGTCGTTCGGACTAGTTTGGGTGTGTTTCGGCATCGGTTGTAGAGTTTGGAAATTTCATAAGTTCTTAGGCTTGAATCCATGTATAATTGGTGATCTTGGCGTTATGCGATGTGTTTTGGAGGCTCGACTAAGTTTGGATAAGGTATTAGGACTGGTTGGTAAGTTTGGTTGAGATACCGGGGGCCTCGGGGATGTTTCAGATGCTCAACGGGTGATTTTTGGAACATGGAAGCAACTGAACCCTTGTTGGTTCTGATGTCTCTCACCTGCGATGGATTTTCCGCAGGTGTGGAAGAGGGGCTCGAGGGTGCGGGTTGGTCAAGGTCAACCAATTCTCGCAGGTGCGAATACGTTTCTGCAGGTGCAGAGCCTCAGATGCGGCCCCAGTCCTTTTAGTGGGTTTTCGCACCTGCGATGATTTTTCCACAGGTGCGGGACCGCAGGTGCGATCCAATGGGCGCAAGTGCGGAAATCGCTGGGCAGTTTATATCAAATTTGAGGGTTTGGAATTCATATCTTCTAAAAATGATTTGGAGCTCAGGTGAAGGCGATTTGGAATGGGTTTTGAGGAAAGGTGTTGGTTGATTTCCCAATGCACACGCAAGTGTACGTGGTCGACAAGTAATATAGGAT